>OY748291.1:21561405-21735499 GCA_963556515.1 Nudaria mundana | reverse complement strand
CCTAAAAACTACATTGTCGTATATACATCGTCGTTAGCAACAAAGTACCTATAACCTCGCAACATCCAAAACAGAATTGTATTGTTATAAATTCTCCGCAAAATACAGATAAATGTCCCTATACATCTTTCTAATAACAATACAAGTGTCTTACCGCAAATTGAATCAGAAAAAGCCGCTGTACGTCACAAAACAACAGTAAAACTAACCCACTTACTTACAAATCGTAAAGATGCCGCATTAATTTTGGTAGCACTTTAGTACTCTCGGGGTAAACCCTTGACGCCTATACTCGTAAACTAATGTTATTCGGCGTGTAACGTGCCTAGGGATACTCTGAGGCAGGTTCGTGGCCTCAAAGTATACATTTTTCATGAACTGCTCGAGGACTCGGTAGAGTGATTGAAAAATGGCACCCGCAACGCAATATTGCCACTCAATGACTGAGTATTCTAGCGGAATATCCCAGACAATCCCAGTATCTATGATACAGTAATTCTATATTCGGATTTCAAATTTTAACTTGCAATATCGGGCTTCCGTTCAATTTGATACCAGTCAGCCAGCGGTTCTGTTTTTTTATTTGGAATGTTATTTTTTTATGAACATTTGAATATAGAATACAATAATGGCTTTTTCATGTTTAACAAATAGCCAGTATTTAGAATGTTAAGGGTGATGTCAAAGTCAACAGGAAGTCACTCAAATTGAACGCAAACATTTACCTACTAGTTTAGGACAAGAAGCTCAAAAGTGATTCATATTTCTTACATAGAAGGTACTTACAATATAAGTAGGTGCTCCATGTTAAGTCATGGTTTTGCCGATAGTTCAATTCTTGCCAATGTTATTAAAACCTTAAAACGTTGAAATTACGTGTACTTCTTGCGGATGAACAAAAGGGGTCGGTAGGTACTGAATAGTAAAACTCTTGTTATGGTTTGCGAAATTTAAAAATATCATAACTTGGTCGGATATAAAATAAAAAAAATATGAATCGTTTCAAAAATTAAAGAACAAAAGCTTATTTGACCTAATTGTAGCTTGACAGCTGAACTGACTCTGCACTCTGAAATTAAAGTTGTCAGGCATTTTATGAGAACAATTTACCTATGTTATTAGTTTTAAGTAACTTGTATTTTTTGTTAATGGCAAACAGCTCACTCGTCCTCGTCTGTGTGATTTTTTTTTAAATATATCTTAGATATAGACTGCATTATGGGTACGACCAAGAGCTTAGGGACCCAAACCAATCTCTGACACGTCACAATGACTAAACCCCACTGACTGTGTTTCTCTCGTTATCAATAAATCCATAACACCTACAATCCCACAAATATGTTCCATGCCGGTATAGAACACGAGACTTTGGCAATTCTGACGAATACACTACTCAATGCGCCAACGAAATATGACTAAGTAAAATTATACATAATATTTCTCGACTTCAGAGTATTTCTTTGACATAAAAAGGAATCTAAAAAGCACAACTAAAATGGCGCATATTTTTCTAAAAGCAAGTAAAAATGTTAATTCAGTTTCGTATTGTGCAGATGTTCAGAAACTTTTGATGTTTGTTTTAATGTTATTCTACAACTTCCGAAAGTAAAATGCTACTCCGAGTGGATTCCGAAAAAAGGAAACTTAATAAAGAAGAAACGGAGATGTAATGGAAATGTAATTTGTGTCAAAAAGTGTAACAAAAACAAGTATTTAGGCAGTTCAACCGCGGTCTGATCGCCGGGCTCCACTGAGAATTCTTTCAGTGTTTACCGGAGGCGCTCGGCAATGGACGTAGGTTCGACCGTGGCCGTGGCAAATACAAAAAGCCCCGGTCTGATGATGATCGTGTTCTTCTCACACAAGCACTTTCAGTTTTCTTGGAAAGATTATTAGGTACTTATGCTTTAGTCTGTTAGACACATAAGAAATTGCATCTGTTGCCAAACTACCGAAAAAATGTTTCAGCGTAGCACCGAGCGAGACGGATATGCAGCCAACAGACAACGTTAAGATTACATTCTAAAAATACGTTAATAATATATAAAAGAAGGTCTTGTCTTTGAATAGACCAATACACCTATGCAATAGAGTTGATAAGGAATTGGTTATGAGGAAGAGGATGTGGAAGAGGAAGAACAACTCTAACAGTTAGAGGATGCGTTTGAAGATGAGAATATTTTGTGAGGATGAGGATGGAGAGAGAGGAAGCGGAAGCGGAAGAAGAAGCTTTCCACTTTAATTTTTAGGGAAGCGGTAATGTTTGAGGCTCTATAAAATACTCGTATGAAGATGCGGTAGAGTAATCCTTACCAATCCTACTATGCAACTATAGCTGAAATGTATATCTAAGTTACAAATAGGTATATAAAGATGCAAACATCTTTATATACCATAAAGATGTTTGCATAAAACACAGGATGTACCCTTACTGTCTAAAGTCTAATTATATTATTCAATATCACTTCTAGTTGCTTTTATCTTCATTTAAGAAATAATCGGGTTAAGTAGGTAAATGTATTTATTTCCTTAAAAGACGAGTAATTACTGTATTCCTTCGATATTTAAATTAACATTTAAAAAAAAATGATAAGCAAAAGGTGTCAGTCACAAAATTAGAAACATTTCCTTCCATTTGTGATTAGCATTTAGTTATGAATAAATTTCAGTGACCGCTACAATCGGCGGGTGTGAGGCACTTGTGAACCCTCTCCCTCTGAATAATCAATCACTCGTGGGGGCGAGATGCAAATAGCCTAGAATGGTAACAGGCCTTCGGAAATCAAACCTGTTTTTGGGCAACTACAGGAATGGTTACACAGCCACGAGATTGTTTTGCGGTTTAACTAAAATTTAATTTCAATTTGACTTGGGTTTGCAGTTTGTAGAGTAAACAATAGCTTTGATATCATCGGCCGTACCGAATAACTATAGGAATATAACGATGTAGAAGATTGGCCATACTTTTTACTGCCATGGTGGCCGTATTTGGTTGCAGACATTACGTAGATAGATACATAAATCACTCGAGAGGAAAATGATATGACTCAAGAATAGCTAACCACATAATAGGAAATATTATACTAGGGTAGTATAACATTGAACGTTGACAAGAGGACTTGGAAACGTCGCGTCGCCCTTAAAAATTTAAGCTTTTTTCCCCCAATCCAAAAAAGCTCACGACGAAAAATTTTTTTAAATTAAGGAGCAATTGTGCCACGTTTAATGAAAATGAGATGAAAACTGTTGCAGCTAACCCGGTACAAGATACAGACAAAGAGACTGACAGACAAACAGACGGACGAAAGCAAAATTATCAAATCTCGAAATGTGGATGCTTCGCTCGGTAAAAAAAAAACATAAAACTGTACTTAATGTACCGTTTCCAAACTTACATTCCTAAAAGCGAACTGTTGTTATATTCTTAATGACATATTTTCCATCCACGATGATGGATTCCACGTTAATTGTTTCTAAGGAAGCCGTTTCAAAATGGCTGGCGGCTTTTCGAGATTATAGGTTGACAAGCGTCAGAGGAAGACTATTGTTCAAAGTTCGTTGTAAAACGTTCCGCTTATTATATCTTAAGCTCGCACCTGAGATTTAATCGCAGTGGCACTCTTTGTGCGATTGTTTCGTTCAGCTAAAGCCTTGTTCGTGTCGAAACGAGGCTCGAACGTTTCGGACGATGAAGCGGCAAAATGCTTCTAAAAATAGAATTGTATGCTCACTTGTTCTACAGTGGCGGTACTTACGCGCCTATTGTCCTAAAAAATATGTTTGTACATCTCTATTAACATGCTTTCTAAATACAAATTCAAAAGGGACAACCCAATTCTATTTTTTATTTATTTTATTTATTTATACTTTATGTACATCGCAGAATTTAACATCAAAAATGACTTCTCTTCCAGCAGACCTCATAGTTAACAGGATAGATATCAAACATAGCAGAGAAGAGAAGTTAAACAAAACAAAGCATAGGGTAGAAAGGGTAGAGAATACAAATAAATACTTACTATACCTACAAAAAAGACAAATATAAAGACGTACACACTTCTTAAATCTAAAAGAGAAACAGTTATTTACATACAAAAATCAAACACAAATATGTATAAAAACGAAATAAGGCATTACCTACTATTTCGGAAGTGTTCCCGAACTCGTCTCTTAAAAATGTCCAACGAAAGGCTCGTACGTATTTCATGTGGAAGCGAGTTCCATAGTCTGACAGCTTGAATAGTGAAGGATTCGTCATAGCGACTAGAGGAGTGGGCAGGAGTTCGAAGGAGAAGGGAAAAAGAGACGCGACATTCTCTGTTCCGAGGCACCAAATACTCAAAGCGTTCACGCAGATAGGTTAGAGAATTAGGATTGTGAAGGATAGTATACAGGAAAGACAGAATGTGAGCATTACGGCGCTGCCGAATCGGAAGCCACCCCAATCTACGCCGGAACTCCTACTTATCTCTGCAATATGTACATCCCAGGAAAGGTGACGATCTATATACAATCCTAGACTTCGCTCACTTCGGGAGTAGTCGATTGGTTTGGTATCGAAAATTATTTGTGGCAAGAGTCGAAATCCAGAAGGCCTAACATATACCGGCCACTAACAATAAGTGCCTAAGATTTGCTTGGATTGACTAACAATCCAAAGGATTTAGCCCAACTACTAATGTTGTCCAAGTCACTATTGAGGGCAGCAACAGCATCGTCTATCTCGTCGACCCTAAAATGACGATACAATTGCAGGTAGTCCGCATAGAGATGATAATTCGAGGACAGTACCCTAGTGATGGCGTTTATGAAAACTGAGAAGAGAAGAGGAGACAGCACACCACTCAGAGGAACACCCGCCACCAAGTCACACCAAGTAGACGTAGTCTCCCCAGCACGAACAGACTGCGAACGTCCCTCTAGATAAGACCGGAACGAAAGATAAGGGATTTTAAGATTCACAAGAGTATGTCCAAATCAACTGAATTGAATGCACTACTAAAGTTCTATTTGGATTTAAATATTTAAACTTATTTATAGTACATACCTGCAAGAAATTTAAAAACACAGACATCCAGTTGACATGCCATCGATTGCAAATATTTTTAGAAAATGCAATCAATGCATGTTATTCTTAGTAGTAAGAGCGATTAGCATGAGTGCTAATCATCTATTCACAGCTTCCTCGAATCAGTTTCGAACAATTGAATAATGCTACATCTACAAATACACCACATTAAAATCTGAATTTATTACTCGTAATCGTATTTTTTTAAATGTAGTTATGTTACATATGTACTACCTTTATAGTATAATAAATGACACGAGGACGTGGTTACTTCGCGGTGCTTGTGACAGGCGTAACTTTTCTCTGCATTATGCAGCTTTTCCAACTTTCAGCACATTATTTTTATGTCGGCCACACGAGTTGATCCTCAGCACTATTTATAACTCAGCTCCAACTTTTGAGGTTTGAATAAGATGATATAATAAATGTAGTTTTAATTCACACACACATATATCACGTTTATATCCCCGAAAGGGTAGGCAGAGGTGCATTACACACCCACAATTTGCCAGTATTGTTAGTCCTACGTAATATGGGCAAGTCTATTGCCGTCACCGGGCACACATATAATGGATTATGTCCAAAATGGCTGAATGAATTTAATAAAAAGCAGCAGTTATATTGAAGTTTTAAAACCCCTTTGATAATGCTGAAAAGCGAAACCGATCGGTGAAAATAAATCAAATAAAGTTGTGGAATAGTTTACAAGTGTGTTTGTTCATCATGTACGCTAATCTGTGGTTGGACATATTATATAACTGGGCATGTAATATACATATGTCTACCCCTTCGGAGAAACATGCGTGTTTATAGAAAATAAGTACGAATGTTGATATAAGATTGAGAAAATGGTAAAATAAGTCAAATTTGGTACTGTTACTTGTATTATTTAAACCCATAATAATATCATTACTGTGTTTGAATGCTCAACTTTTACCATAACATATAAATATGATGGTAAGTTTGGGAATCTACGATAGTTATATATTTTTACTAACGGACGTCTGCTTAGCTTAGCCCGCTTGGCAGATTATATACACTGAAACCTTTATTGAGAACCACTCTATCCATTGATGAAAACAGCATCAAAACCGTTGCGTAGTTGTAGTAGTGTTGTGTAGTAGTAAAGCATACATATGGGACGGAAGCGACTATATTCGTATTTATGGGCGTTACTGAGGAATCAGTGCAAATGCAACAGAAACTTAAACTATTTAACAGCACATATTTTTGCCACCTATCACGTTGTTTTGGAACTGGACATCGTAACATTTTTTTTGGAGAATCAACACTTTAATATGTTGAATATGAACTTTAGATATTAGTGCTTCTTTCCTACAGACATACCTACACTAGGTATGCAATGTATGCTGCTATCACTGTTAAAAATTCTGTAATTTTACATGCAAAAAAATTTTAACACTGTAATTGCAAATGTTTATACTATGTTATGATGAAACGCAATGTTTTTGGATGGGATTACAGTAACTTCAGAAATTAAGTATGTACTTACAATATTAATAAAATATCATGGAATAAAATATTTCGCGCTGGCGGGCGTCATTTGCTGACTAGGAAGGTTCCCAGAATGCTGGCAGCGTTGTAACGTTGGATGGCGATACTTATTCTTTGTGCTTTGAAATAACCAGTTTTCTGGTCCTGAAAAGCTTCATACGCTTAGTGATGTTACTAAAAAAAAGCGAGTGCTCGGTACCCCATGACTCCAGTATTTCACTTTTAACCCCAAAAGGCTCAAATACGTATCTAATCTAAAATGAAATTCATGATCGACTCTTCTCAAGACTTTTTAGCTCAAAGAATAAGTATTACCTTCTGGGATCATTGCCATTCGGCGACGAGGCGGCGGAGTTCTTTGACGCCTGTATACAGGGTGTTACATAAGGGTTATATCAACCTGAAGACACCCCCATCAGCTGATCGCCCAGAACGCCTTTTGATATGTTTCGACCGCGAAACAAGAAAAATTAGGAAAATATAGGAGGAAAATTCAGGGTGTGAATAGTGTAGATTTTAATGTGTATAGTATAGTTTTTAGTCAGTGTAAATACTATTTTCATCTACTATTATGTATATTTTAATTCTTATTTACCTGAAATAAATATTAATACATCAAAATTTTTTTTTGAATTCATACTCAGAATGTTCTTATTTCTAATAATTAAGCTTCTACGTTGAACATTGTATATTTTAACTGAATGTATTTTTCATAAGAAAGTACCTATAATATGAAACATGTTTATTTGAGCGGATTGTATTCGTATATTTGTACATTTTGTCAATTTATTTTCTTCTATTATGTTAAGTGGTTGGCTTGGTGCGGTGGACCCAGTTTATATACGGGAGGAAAGGGAATAAATAAAGGTGAAAGTTGAAAGGAACAAAAGACAGACTAAGTTTGTTTCTCAAATGATCTATTAGTGACTTTTTTAACCGACTTCCAAAAAAGGAGGAGGTTCTCATTCGACTGTGTTTTTTTTGTAACTTCATATCTCTGGACTGGGTGATCCGATTTTGTTTTTTTTTTAATGTAAGATACTTCTTCTGAAGTGGTCCCATTTCAATTTGGTCCCATTGCGACAATTATTTGGCCCCATTTTGGTCATTTTAAGGGTTCACTATCCATTTGCATAAAAAAAATAACCATAAAATATTTTGGCATATGGTAATTTAGACTAATGATATTTATGCATAATTTTTTTATCCATAACAAATTTAGCATATTTGTCTGAATCATAAATAAAATTAGCATAATCATATTTAAGCATACTATTTATAAGCATAGCTTTATAAAGGCATAAACGTATCAAACTATAATGAATATAGTCATAAGCATCTTACGCAGAATAAGTAAATATGTAAAATAATTAAAAGGCGGCTTAGGGGTGGCCCAAGGGCCACCCCCGCCGCACCTAAACCTACTTTGACACTATATCATATAGGAAATACTGGTTAAAGTAACTTTTTTATTTTTCATTCATTTCATTAATTTATACCTATTCATTTTTAGTAATATATACTATTAGGCGACTGTACACTATGCCTAAAAACATTGTGCAAATTATAAATATGCATAAATATATTAGACCTAAATATAATTATTCCACAGTACATATGCTGCCAAAAATCAATTATGACCAAGTATAATTATGCCAAAAAAAGTATGCCAAATTCATTGTGCCAAAACATTTTAGGATTACATATATTATGTTAACGAAAGGTATCCCCATTTTAAGTCGGTTGTTGTGTCAATTTTTGACGTGTATTTTTAATTATCACAGCCGGAACGATTACGGTTATTCTTTCTTCAAACTGTTTAATACCTCTAGAACTATTTAGGTCTACGTCTTCATACATAAAAAAGTAAACACGTTGAATTGAGTAATAAGTCAGAGATTTTTGCCATCTGTTGTCGTCATAATATACTCGTATTTATGGGCGTTACTGAGGAATCAGTGCAAATGCAACAGAAACTTAAACTATTTAACAGCACATATTTTTGTCACCTGTCACGTTGTCTTGGAACTGAACATCGTCACATTTTTTTTTGGAGATTCAACACTTTAATATGTTGAATATGAACTTTAGATATTAGTGCTTCTTTCCTACAGACATACCTACACTAGGTATACAATGTATGCTGCTATCACTGTTAAAAATTCTGTAATTTTACATTCAAAAAATTTTTAACAGTGTAATTGCAAATGTTGAGCGGAGCAAATGTTTTTATTACATATAAGAATCAGAATCGAACACTTCAATTAATTAATCGAATGAAAAAAAAATCTATTTTCATTGTTGACGCACGTGTTTCCATGGCAACCATTTAATTATCTGGTTTTTCGGTGATATCCAGGACATTTTCGGTGATTATTCCTCCGTGGTCAGCTCTATTTTCATGATTTCAGAGATATGCACTCCCGGGTATGATGTCGACCAGCATGCCAAATTTAGTCAAAATCGGTCGAGCCGTTTCGAAGGAGTTGGCACACAAACGATTTACACTTGTCGCCTATGATTGATCAAATATTGAAATCGTTCCTAGGTCAGATATAGGTAATTGCCGATGTGTCCATAGTAACATATTGATGCTCGTGACTGTTCTTCGGGACACTTCGGGAGCGTATGTTTTCACTAAGAACTTTATAATACTGGTACAAAGGCCGTTACACATAAACCCTGGCCGATCCAGTGGTCGCCGTAGTGAAAATATATACGGTATCTTGAATTATGTATGACTCGCTCACATCTGGTATTTTTCTAAGATGGCCGCCGGATGTCCCTTGGCGAAACGTTCAGGAGGCGTTACGTCCACTATATAAAGGACGAAATTCTTTCACATATTTTTTTCATACATTTCTATAAATCGGACATCATAGCTATTTCGTCCTAAAGATTTACGGTATTAAAATACCGGAAAAATTGGGCGGGATGTGTATTTTCTGAGAGATTCGAGCGTGAAGTTTGTAATAAGTCCCGATCAGTATTCAAAGACCTCAGTTAGGATACTAATCGGACTTCACTGAAGCTTAAAGTTTTAAGGTAGAATAGTCAATCAATCTCTAGGTATTTTGACGGAAACTAATGTGTTCCTGTGAAAATTATTTGAATTGTTATTCCAGAATACAATACAATGTAAACCATGTTCCAAATTTCGAACATTCATAACCGGTTCGATTCCGGGTCGAATCATATATTTGTGTGATCCACCAATGTTTCTCTGTACAATAAATATGTACCTAATTTAAAAATATTTAAGTATGTTTATCAGTCGTCTAGATTCCATAGCACATGCTTATATTAGCTTAATTCGTTGTATTAGAATGTCCAAAATATTTATTTATTATTATTCAAACCAAAATTGCAACAGGCAGGTCACATGTTACATATCTTAAGTACTACTAAATAGAATATCTGTCCAAGTTGTATTATGAAAAAAAAAAGATCATTTGGAAACAATTGAATCACAAATCTAGTACCTACCTATATTCCTGTAAACAACAAAAGCCAATTCATACGAGGAGAATTGCTTATATCAGCCAGAAATATATAAAGTTAAGAAAACTCAATGAAAGGCCGCCATTAAGGAAGTCACATAACTTAGCTTTTATATTAAACAGCTTCCGTAAACCTTGAATTAAATATAGGGAGAGAGTGTTCACAGTCTTTCCGGACACTTATGATATCCGTGAGACTCGCGGTAAGCGCGGATACCAGTTATTTATGACCGACACCTGCGCGCTACACTTTTTCTGACACTTCTCGACACTCGGTAAAGTGTTCTAGCTGTCGGCGACACTGTGTGATTAACGGCTCGCACTCGATGCTAGTGTTTGTGTTATTTACGTAATTTCTGTTATGTTATTACAAGTGCTTATAAGGTATACTTGCTGATGACCGTAGGTTTGCTCGAGTGGAATATATCCTACCTACTTATATTATTTATAGTCCGAGACGCCCAGAACTGTAATTGGCTGTGCCACAGCGGCTGGCACGTAAGATTAGGTTGCCTTTCATCAACATTTCATCGCAAGGCAACGGGTTTAATTTTTTTTCAAAATTACACTATAGCTGATACTTTTTATTAAGTTCATTCGGCCATTTTGGACATAACCGTGACGGTAATAATCTTGCCTCCTATTACGTGGGACTGAAATTACTGGCAAATTGTGGGTGTGTAATGCACCTCTGCCTACCCCTTCGGAGATATAGGCGTGATATGTGTGATATTATTTCTACGAGGTAAGATTTGATTGTTGTTAGCATTGAAAAGGCTTCTATACCACTGAACCGATTTGAAAAATTCTTTCACATATATAAAGCTACATTGTCAGTGAGTAACATAGGCTATATAACATCACGCTACGAGCAAAAGGAGAGGAGTAGCAATTTAAAATGTTGCAAAACAACTACATTACTTGTTTTTTTTCGTTCAATGAGACGTGCCTCGTGGACAATGTTGGGTCGGTTATGAAGATATTTTTGTCCAGTCCGTTTAGTACCATTATGTAATAATTGTTTTCTTTGTTCCAGGTATGTTTTTGATAGAACTAACACAATATCATTGGAATACGAGTCGAAAGGTAACATCTGAATCAATTTCCTAGCAATCTCATCCCATCGATATAATATATCATATAACCCATTGCCCTAATCATCTATTTTAAATAAAATTGAAGAATCTGTTGTAAATCCAAATTGTCAATTTTTCATCGTACATACATAAAATCATGCCTCTTTCCCAGTGGGTTAGGCAGATACCACAGATTTCCACTGGTTACGATCCTGGCATACTTCTTTCGTTTCCTCAACTTTCATTAATGTATTCATGCATGCTCGCCGGTTATGTGTGCTTTGAACCTGGCCTTTATTCAAGACATCTGCGATTTGGTCGCCATAAGTCCGCCTAGGTCGACCCTTACTTTTCCTCATATGCGAAATCTTATAGGAAAGTATTGAAAAGGTACTTATAGGAAATCAATTAGAAACATTTTTAAAGAATAATTTAGCATTCTGATATCTGTTACTGGACAAAGGATGGCATACAAGGTTATTCACAATCACATTACAGGGTAATCTCAGCTTATAATCTTCGATAATTTACGTTAACACGTAACACCAGGGTCAGAAGTCGTTTACAAAACTAATAAGGATAATAAATCAGCCTTCTAGACCAATAAGTGCGGTCCACCAATGATTAGACGCCACCTGGTGCGGTTTCATCATAATTAATTTAATTCCGTATGTGGACCGACATACCGACCCACATACATATGCATGCATGGTTTGTTTATATAGAATCTCGTTGCAATATGGTATTTATACAAATATCGTAAGTCATCATCCACTGAGTCTTTTCGCAAACCAATTGGGGTCGGCTTTTTAATTTCTAGATGCGAAGCGGCGATTTTACGTGAAGCGACTGCCATCTGACCTTCACAATCCACAGCTCATTGGCCATCTCGAAGATTGTCTGTCGGGAACTCGGGATGACCAGTCGGGTTATTTTGGGCTTCATATACCCGTAACGACTGCCATAGATGTTCTAATGGCAACCAGGGACAGACGGGCAAATGACGTAATAAAATAAAAAATAAAAAATATTTTTGGACATTTTCACACAATGTCATCTATAGCCCAACTTAAGCTAGTCTAAACTTGTGCTATGATATCTAGACGACTGATAAACATACTTAAATATTTCTAAATACATACATATTATACATAGAAGACACCCAAATTACGAAACAAATATTTGTGGAGCACACAAATATTAGATTCGACCCGGAATTGAACCTGGGAGCTAAGGGACGGTAGTCGCATACTCATACCACTGCGCCTCCGAGGCAGTAATGTGCATTTAACAGCCTGTCTGTCTGTCTGTACACGCTGAACCGATTTTCGTTTAGTTTTCACAGAGACACAAAGCGCAACACAGGGCATCGTTATAGGCTTTGCTTTATAAAAATCGGATAACACGAAAAAGTTATACCACGCACCATACACACACCACCATAGATAGCTATTTAACACGTGTGTAGCTGTTTTGCTCAGCTTGTTACTAAATAAACCAGTACTAATGTCAAACAGTACTCATGTCAGATCAAAACAAAATACAGCTTTCAGTAATTGGTTTAAAGAAACCTCTCGACCTCAAATACCTCTCGTTCTCAATAATATTTACTCAAACACCATACGTAAAGTTGATATACAAACATTCACATATTACCCGCCATTTTCCTCGTGCCAAATATACACACCGAAAATAAATGACAGAAAACATTATTGATTGATAAAAACAACAAACGGGTCTCGTTTATAAATCTACTAGTGGATGGCCGCGGCTTTGCTCACGGAAATAGTATTATAAGTAAAACCTTCCTTGAAAACACCTTTATCCATTGATGAAAACAGCATGAAAATCGGTGCAGTAATTATTGAGATTATCGCGAACAGCCAGACGGACGCGACGGAGGACTTTGTTTTATAATATTGTAACGCCATCTCGTAGCGAGTAATAAGACTACCAAACTCAGCGCCATCTAGTAGCAAATCGCAGTACTACTACGTAACGTCTTTCGGGAATGTTCTGTCAAGGTACTTCTATGTAACGTGTTATCTAGAAGCATCTCGAAGGTGTGGAATGTTCGCGATAATTCTTCCGTGAAGATTCTAGAGTAATCTAGAGTAATGACCGTACTATAAAGGCGGAGCACTTCGGTGGCGGGGGATCAGTATTTCCAGAGCGATAATACGAGTTATACCTGCGAGTTCAAGTGCGAATAAAAGTGTTCAGTGAAGCTCACAGTGAAGTGTAAATTAGTGGTGTAATAAATAAAGTGTTTTGTGGTAGTTTGATCGGCATTTTTAATTCCGTAGAACCCCGGCTCGTAACAATTGGTGTCAGAATTGGGGATTTGGACAATGCCGGTGTTACCGAAAGAAGACACAGAGGGCGTCCGTACCAGGGGTCAGCGCCAGCAGGAGTTGGACAGCAGGCGCTTCGGAGGTAATACGCCGGAGAGGTTGGGTGGTCAGGAGCAGCCAACGGTGGAAGCAGGCCCGCCCACGGTATCTCCAGCGCCAGCACCTCCAGACTTTGCTGCGCTGATGGCGATGCTACAGGAGCAAGCCCGTCGCCAGGAGGAGCAGGCCCGCCACCAGGAGGAGCAAGCCCGCCGGTTGGAAGAACAGCTGCTGCGGGACAAGGAGGAGCAGGCACGCCGCCAGGAGGAGCAGGCCCGCCGGTTGGAAGAACAGCTACTGCGTGACAAGGAGGAGCAGGCACGCCGCCAGGAGGAGCAGGCACGCCGCCAGGAGGACCAGGCCCGCCGGTTGGAAGAACAGCTGCTGCGTGACAAGGAGGAGCAGGCACGCCGCCAGGAGGAACAGACGCTCCTCATGAAAGATCTTCGAGCGACTTTTGGCAAGGAGATGAATGTGATGAAGGATCAAGTTCATCATGTTGAGAACCGCATCACGGAAGCCGAAACTCGGATTGAAGATGTAAAAAACCAGATTACAGATGTGAGGAAAGAGCTGGGAAATCTGAAAGCTGGAGATGGGATTGCGACTTCCTTACCTGCCGTACCTTCAGCGCGTGGATTTAAAGTACCGCCATTCGATGGGACATCTTCATGGTCAGCCTATAAAAAGCAGTTTGAAGCCGTTAAGAAGGCAAACGGGTGGAGCAAAGCCCAGGCCATGACTGCGCTTACATTGGGTTTGCGAGACAAGGCGTTAACCATCCTAGAAGCTCTCGGAGACGATGTTTCCTACGAGCAGCTACTAGAAGCCTTGGAAACCAGATACGGTGACGCTCACCTGGAACACGTGTATCGTGCGCAGCTGAAGGATCGTGTCCAGCGCTCTGGTGAAAACTTGCAACAGTGGGCCCTGGAAGTTGAGAAGCTGGTACGGAAGGCATACCAGTCGGTACCTGCGCTCATCGATGGGAATCTGGTGCAAGTATTCATCGACGGCATCCACGACCTGGAAGTCAGGGCCGCTGTCAGACTCGGGCACCATGAGACTCTCAAAGACGCCTTGGCTCATGCTTTGGAGGTCGAAGCCGTACGGAAGGATCATCGATCTCACCGTGTCAGGGAAGTTGTAGCATCACCGGCTCGCGACCGTTTCACGAGGTATAGCCCTAGGTGCTACACATGTGGTGAGAGGGGCCACCTTCGATCCAGTTGCCCAAAGCGGACTGCTGAAAGAGAAGAAAGTCGTTCCCAAGAGGATAGGGTGGCTAATGTCACCGCCCAGCAACAGGAGGGAAACGAATAAATGCCAGGACTGCGGGGCGGGTGCTGGCTGATTTTAGAAGAGCCCCAAGGGTTTCGATCTCACAAACCCAGGATGGGAACAGCCTGATCATCAAGGGCGAGGTAAATGGAACACCATGCAAGCTGACAATAGATACTGGAGCATCTCGCACGGTTGTCAGTTCCCGACTTGCAAATCGGTTCCTTGGGGACTCTGCAAACCGTGACCGCATCAACTTGGTAACGGCCACGGGTCAGCGCATACCCGTCCGAGGAGAGAAAGAGATGCAGTTAAAGTTGGGCAATGGAATTTACCTGCATAATGTCATCGTGGCTGACATAATGGACGACTGCATACTGGGCTTAGACTTTATGAGGAAGAACTCTTGTGAGATCGACGTCAAGCAAGGAGCGATGAAATGTGGTCAAGAGGAACTTTTCATGGAAGGAGCGTTATCAGGAAAAGTGTACAGCTTGAAGAAGGTCGTGCTTCCTGCCAGATCAGAAACGACTGTACCAGTTAGTCTCCCTCAGAATTCTGGGCGAACACATCGATGTGTACTCATAGAAGGGATATACAATGAACTTCCATGGAAAATGGCCCGAACTCTGGTAAGAGCCAATGAAGCCTCAGTGGTACGTGTGCTGAACCTTAGTGATAAGGAACACGTGATAGAAAAGAGCACATTGATTGGCACTTGCGAAGAAGTAGATTGGATGCGCCGATGCCAAGAGTTGAGTACTGGGAACATCGTCAACAAGGACGCTAGAAACAACGTGTTGACACTTTTAGAAGACTGTCGTAACATCTTAACGAAGAATGAAATGGACAAGGCTAAGAAGATGTTACTCAAGTACGCCGATATTTTCTCTTCGAGTGATGCTGACATTGGGAAGACTGGATTGGTTCAGCATAGAATCAATACAGGAAATGAGGCACCCATCCGTCAGCGACCAAGGAGACTGCCAGTAGCACGAGAAAAGGAAGTTGAGACCATGATTGAAGGAATGGTAAAAGATGGTGTGATAGAACCATCGTCAAGTCCATGGTGCTCACCTGTAGTGCTGGTGAGGAAGAAAGATGGCAGTATGCGGTTTTGTGTCGACTATCGTCGTCTGAACGACGTTACGAAAAAGGACAGCTACCCTTTACCAAGGATCGATGACACGTTGGACATGCTGACAGGGGTGAAGTGGTTTAGCACGCTAGACCTGAAAAGTGGCTACTGGCAAGTTGAAATCGATCCGAAGGATAAAGAGAAGACTGCATTTTCCACAGGAAAGGGTTTGTGGCAGTTTAAAGTTATGCCATTTGGTTTATGCAACGCCCCGGCTACTTTTGAAAGATTAATGGAAATTGTACTCGCCGGATTGACTGGGGACGCCTGTCTTGTCTATCTAGATGACATTATCATCGTGGGCCGTACGTTAGAAGAGCATCTTCAAAACCTGGAACGCGTGCTTGTAAAGATCCGAAGCGCGAACCTGAAGCTCAGCCCGAAGAAGTGCTCATTCCTCAAACGGCAAGTAAGCTTCCTAGGCTACGTAGTGTCTGAAGATGGTATCCGCACGGATCCAGAGAAAATCATCGCCGTCAAGGATTGGCCGGTTCCAAAGGATAAGACGCAGGTCAGAGCATTTTTGGGTTTGTGCTCATACTACCGGCGATTCGTCCAGAACTTTGCGGATATTGCCAAGCCCTTACACAAGCTCACGGAGGAGAAGCGACAATTCTGCTGGGACGGAAGCTGCGGCATCGCATTCCAGGAGCTAAAGAATCGTCTGTGCAATACACCTATTTTGGGTTATCCTGATGCGGAAAATGAATTTATAGTTGACACAGACGCAAGTGATATCGGACTCGGAGGTGTGTTATCTCAAAGGAAAGGAGATCGAGAGGTCGTTATAGCCTACTTCAGCAAATCCTTATCGAAACCTGAAAGGAATTATTGCGTCACGAGGAGAGAATTACTCGCCGTGGTAAAGACATTGCAGCATTTCAGCAAATATTTACTAGGGCGAAAATTCCTTATACGTACCGACCATGCTGCATTGAAGTGGCTATTACAATTTAAGAATCCAGAAGGACAAGTCGCCAGATGGATTGAGCTATTACAGGAATATGACTTTGTAATCGAACATCGCAGTGGGAGATCCCATGGCAACGCAGACGCATTGTCAAGAAGACCTTGCCCTGAAGACTGTAAGCACTGTGCCAAACAGGAGATAAAGGAAGCCATACCTGTGAAGATGCTTAAAACGGATCTGAGCGACGAATGGAAAGAAAGCCTACAACATGCTCAACAGGACGATGCAGACATCAAGCCAATATTTGAGTGGATTAAAGCAAGTGCTCCTAAACCCATGTGGAGTGACGTCGCTTCAATGAGTTCAATCACAAAAAGTTATTGGGCGCAATGGGACAGTTTAGTTATTCAGGATGGAGTTTTGTGCCGCAAATGGGAAAATGCTCGAGGAGACAGCTGTCATTTGCAAATGGTCGTCCCTAAAGTTAAGGTCCCAGATGTGCTACAGCTCTACCATAATGGATGTTCAGGGGGCCATATGGGAGTAAAAAGGACTCTGTTGAAGATACGTGAGCGGTTTTACTGGATCCACTGTCGCGACGACGTTGAGGACTGGTGTCGCAAATGTACGAGTTGTGCTGCTGTGAAAGGACCTCATACACGGAGCAGAGGTGCACTGAAACTGTATAACGTTGGGGCACCATGGGAAAGGATAGCCCTAGATGTTGCGGGACCGTTTCCTGAAAGTGAAAGCGGAAACAAGTACTTCATGGTTGTGATGGATTATTTCACGAAGTGGCCAGAAGTCTTCGCTATACCTAATCAAGAAGCTACTACGGTCGCAGATAAATTAGTTCACGAAGTCTTCTGTCGTTTCGGGGTGCCTCTAGAAATCCATAGCGATCAAGGAAGAAATTTTGAATCTCAGGTGTTCCAGGAAATGTGTCGGGTCATGGGTACTCACAAAACCAGAACGACCTCTTACCACCCGCAGTCAGATGGAATGGTGGAGCGATTTAATCAGACATTGGAGAGATATCTGGCAAAAGTTGTGGAAAGCAGGCAAAAAGATTGGGACAAGCACATCCAACCGTTTCTTTTGTCTTACCGAAGTGCGGTTCATGAAAGCACGTCAGTGACACCAGCTTATGCGAACTTTGGAAGAGAATTACGGTTGCCTGCCGACTTAATAACCGGTATACCACCTGACGCTCCACGCAATATCACCGATTATGCGAATGACTTGCGCAGCAGGATGAATGACATTTATGAGCATGTCAGACAATCAGGTCAACAAATGTCTGAAAAGATGAAGACCCGTTACGACCGAAAGACAAACAATAAGAGCTTCGATGAAGGTTCGTTAGTGTGGTTACATAACCCAGTCCGCAGTAAAGGGAAGTCTCCTAAGCTGCAAGCTAAATGGGATGGACCATACCGAGTTGTGACCAAGATTAACGATGTCACTTACCGAATACGGAAGAGTCCAAGAAGTGCGCCAAAGATAGTTCATGTGGATCGATTGGCGCGATATTATGGGCCTGACAATGCTCGGGACGAGCATGTCTTAGGAGGGGGCAGTGTAACGCCATCTCGTAGCGAGTAATAAGACTACCAAACTCAGCGCCATCTAGTAGCAAATCGCAGTACTACTACGTAACGTCTTTCGGGAATGTTCTGTCAAGGTACTTCTATGTAACGTGTTATCTAGAAGCATCTCGAAGGTGTGGAATGTTCGCGATAATTCTTCCGTGAAGATTCTAGAGTAATCTAGAGTAATGACCGTACTATAAAGGCGGAGCACTTCGGTGGCGGGGGATCAGTATTTCCAGAGCGATAATACGAGTTATACCTGCGAGTTCAAGTGCGAATAAAAGTGTTCAGTGAAGCTCACAGTGAAGTGTAAATTAGTGGTGTAATAAATAAAGTGTTTTGTGGTAGTTTGATCGGCATTTTTAATTCCGTAGAACCCCGGCTCGTAACAATATGTAGTGATACTACATACGACATAACCGCCGGGCGCCACTGGAAATACCTTCTGTGTGTGAACCAGAGACGCCCGGCAACGAACATCAGAGCAGCCGCGGCCTTGGGCCGCGGAATTAAAAAAAAACATATGACAACATTAGAAATCGTTTCTGTCATTTAATAAAATTTACCAAAAATGCGTATGATAAAATCAAAAATAAGGTTTTTTTTCGTTCTTGACTGTATCTCCGAAGACACCGCACGGATTTCATAGCTCTGAGCAATATAATTGGTTCTTTTCCACCAGAGATGTGCTATGCTACGTTGCTATGGAATATGGATGCGTTTGCTATCCAGCAATCATCTGCGTCACATTCAATGGTCCACATATCATGTGAATATGATTGGTGGGTATCAAAGGCACCCACAGGAACGTACCTTGCATCGCTGGGGGAAGTAAGGTTTCGTTTCATGAAATTGTATGGCACAATAGAAAATAAAGCTTGAAATAGTCCTTCAGATACGACGTATGCCACGCGACGGCGACGTGGGAAACAGCGACACACTGTTCCTACGTCTTACGACGTCTGACGTTTACGTTATCTACGCGCTATGACACTAAACGTGTGTGACAGCGTCTTAAGCGTGGGATAGTATGGTAACACGTGAATCTGGCGCGGTGACGCGTAAGACAGCGTGGTGAATGATCAGTGTGTTTGTTACCATACAAATAGTATAGGCAAGATCCTGTTCAGATGTCATAATGCGTGTTATTACGTCGCATGACGTGTAGGACGAGTTTGCCCGTAACTTTATCGTTATATAAGGTATTCCACGCGAGCGGAGTTGCAGGCATTAGCTAGTAAACAAATAAGAGGAAAACTACACTAGGTATGGCGGAATGAATCAAAGAAAATTACTGTACATTGCTTGGAAGATTGAGATATCGTTCGTGACATATATTTTCTTAGTAAGTTTTCGAACTTTTCTTACTTTTAAGTATAGTATTCTTATATCTGTGCGTATAATGAAGCCATAATATATCCATATAAGTAAAAGAATTTTCCCAATAGTTCCAAATATTACCTATTTATGATATTAGTGTAGGTATTAGTTAAGATATCTATACTACAATTGTAAAGAGGAAAGATTTGTATTTTTGTGTGTATGTTTGTAATGAATAAAATCTACTCATCAATCTAGACTTCGCTCACTTCGGGAGTAGTCGATTGGTTTGGTATCGAAAATTATTTGTGGCAAGAGTCGAAATCCAGAAGGCCTAACATATACCGGCCACTAACAATAAGTGCCTAAGATTTGCTTGGATTGACTAACAATCCAAAGGATTTAGCCCAACTACTAATGTTGTCCAAGTCACTATTGAGGGCAGCAACAGCATCGTCTATCTCGTCGACCCTAAAATGACGATACAATTGCAGGTAGTCCGCATAGAGATGATAATTCGAGGACAGTACCCTAGTGATGGCGTTTATGAAAACTGAGAAGAGAAGAGGAGACAGCACACCACTCAGAGGAACACCCGCCACCAAGTCACACCAAGTAGACGTAGTCTCCCCAGCACGAACAGACTGCGAACGTCCCTCTAGATAAGACCGGAACGAAAGATAAGGGATTTTAAGATTCACAAGAGTATGTCCAAATCAACTGAATTGAATGCACTACTAAAGTTCTATTTGGATTTAAATATTTAAACTTATTTATAGTACATACCTGCAAGAAATTTAAAAACACAGACATCCAGTTGACATGCCATCGATTGCAAATATTTTTAGAAAATGCAATCAATGCATGTTATTCTTAGTAGTAAGAGCGATTAGCATGAGTGCTAATCATCTATTCACAGCTTCCTCGAATCAGTTTCGAACAATTGAATAATGCTACATCTACAAATACACCACATTAAAATCTGAATTTATTACTCGTAATCGTATTTTTTTAAATGTAGTTATGTTACATATGTACTACCTTTATAGTATAATAAATGACACGAGGACGTGGTTACTTCGCGGTGCTTGTGACAGGCGTAACTTTTCTCTGCATTATGCAGCTTTTCCAACTTTCAGCACATTATTTTTATGTCGGCCACACGAGTTGATCCTCAGCACTATTTATAACTCAGCTCCAACTTTTGAGGTTTGAATAAGATGATATAATAAATGTAGTTTTAATTCACACACACATATATCACGTTTATATCCCCGAAAGGGTAGGCAGAGGTGCATTACACACCCACAATTTGCCAGTATTGTTAGTCCTACGTAATATGGGCAAGTCTATTGCCGTCACCGGGCACACATATAATGGATTATGTCCAAAATGGCTGAATGAATTTAATAAAAAGCAGCAGTTATATTGAAGTTTTAAAACCCCTTTGATAATGCTGAAAAGCGAAACCGATCGGTGAAAATAAATCAAATAAAGTTGTGGAATAGTTTACAAGTGTGTTTGTTCATCATGTACGCTAATCTGTGGTTGGACATATTATATAACTGGGCATGTAATATACATATGTCTACCCCTTCGGAGAAACATGCGTGTTTATAGAAAATAAGTACGAATGTTGATATAAGATTGAGAAAATGGTAAAATAAGTCAAATTTGGTACTGTTACTTGTATTATTTAAACCCATAATAATATCATTACTGTGTTTGAATGCTCAACTTTTACCATAACATATAAATATGATGGTAAGTTTGGGAATCTACGATAGTTATATATTTTTACTAACGGACGTCTGCTTAGCTTAGCCCGCTTGGCAGATTATATACACTGAAACCTTTATTGAGAACCACTCTATCCATTGATGAAAACAGCATCAAAACCGTTGCGTAGTTGTAGTAGTGTTGTGTAGTAGTAAAGCATACATATGGGACGGAAGCGACTATATTCGTATTTATGGGCGTTACTGAGGAATCAGTGCAAATGCAACAGAAACTTAAACTATTTAACAGCACATATTTTTGCCACCTATCACGTTGTTTTGGAACTGGACATCGTAACATTTTTTTTGGAGATTCAACACTTTAATATGTTGAATATGAACTTTAGATATTAGTGCTTCTTTCCTACAGACATACCTACACTAGGTATGCAATGTATGCTGCTATCACTGTTAAAAATTCTGTAATTTTACATGCAAAAAAATTTTAACACTGTAATTGCAAATGTTTATACTATGTTATGATGAAACGCAATGTTTTTGGATGGGATTACAGTAACTTCAGAAATTAAGTATGTACTTACAATATTAATAAAATATCATGGAATAAAATATTTCGCGCTGGCGGGCGTCATTTGCTGACTAGGAAGGTTCCCAGAATGCTGGCAGCGTTGTAACGTTGGATGGCGATACTTATTCTTTGTGCTTTGAAATAACCAGTTTTCTGGTCCTGAAAAGCTTCATACGCTTAGTGATGTTACTAAAAAAAAGCGAGTGCTCGGTACCCCATGACTCCAGTATTTCACTTTTAACCCCAAAAGGCTCAAATACGTATCTAATCTAAAATGAAATTCATGATCGACTCTTCTCAAGACTTTTTAGCTCAAAGAATAAGTATTACCTTCTGGGATCATTGCCATTCGGCGACGAGGCGGCGGAGTTCTTTGACGCCTGTATACAGGGTGTTACATAAGGGTTATATCAACCTGAAGACACCCCCATCAGCTGATCGCCCAGAACGCCTTTTGATATGTTTCGACCGCGAAACAAGAAAAATTAGGAAAATATAGGAGGAAAATTCAGGGTGTGAATAGTGTAGATTTTAATGTGTATAGTATAGTTTTTAGTCAGTGTAAATACTATTTTCATCTACTATTATGTATATTTTAATTCTTATTTACCTGAAATAAATATTAATACATCAAAATTTTTTTTTGAATTCATACTCAGAATGTTCTTATTTCTAATAATTAAGCTTCTACGTTGAACATTGTATATTTTAACTGAATGTATTTTTCATAAGAAAGTACCTATAATATGAAACATGTTTATTTGAGCGGATTGTATTCGTATATTTGTACATTTTGTCAATTTATTTTCTTCTATTATGTTAAGTGGTTGGCTTGGTGCGGTGGACCCAGTTTATATACGGGAGGAAAGGGAATAAATAAAGGTGAAAGTTGAAAGGAACAAAAGACAGACTAAGTTTGTTTCTCAAATGATCTATTAGTGACTTTTTTAACCGACTTCCAAAAAAGGAGGAGGTTCTCATTCGACTGTGTTTTTTTTGTAACTTCATATCTCTGGACTGGGTGATCCGATTTTGTTTTTTTTTTAATGTAAGATACTTCTTCTGAAGTGGTCCCATTTCAATTTGGTCCCATTGCGACAATTATTTGGCCCCATTTTGGTCATTTTAAGGGTTCACTATCCATTTGCATAAAAAAAATAACCATAAAATATTTTGGCATATGGTAATTTAGACTAATGATATTTATGCATAATTTTTTTATCCATAACAAATTTAGCATATTTGTCTGAATCATAAATAAAATTAGCATAATCATATTTAAGCATACTATTTATAAGCATAGCTTTATAAAGGCATAAACGTATCAAACTATAATGAATATAGTCATAAGCATCTTACGCAGAATAAGTAAATATGTAAAATAATTAAAAGGCGGCTTAGGGGTGGCCCAAGGGCCACCCCCGCCGCACCTAAACCTACTTTGACACTATATCATATAGGAAATACTGGTTAAAGTAACTTTTTTATTTTTCATTCATTTCATTAATTTATACCTATTCATTTTTAGTAATATATACTATTAGGCGACTGTACACTATGCCTAAAAACATTGTGCAAATTATAAATATGCATAAATATATTAGACCTAAATATAATTATTCCACAGTACATATGCTGCCAAAAATCAATTATGACCAAGTATAATTATGCCAAAAAAAGTATGCCAAATTCATTGTGCCAAAACATTTTAGGATTACATATATTATGTTAACGAAAGGTATCCCCATTTTAAGTCGGTTGTTGTGTCAATTTTTGACGTGTATTTTTAATTATCACAGCCGGAACGATTACGGTTATTCTTTCTTCAAACTGTTTAATACCTCTAGAACTATTTAGGTCTACGTCTTCATACATAAAAAAGTAAACACGTTGAATTGAGTAATAAGTCAGAGATTTTTGCCATCTGTTGTCGTCATAATATACTCGTATTTATGGGCGTTACTGAGGAATCAGTGCAAATGCAACAGAAACTTAAACTATTTAACAGCACATATTTTTGTCACCTGTCACGTTGTCTTGGAACTGAACATCGTCACATTTTTTTTTGGAGATTCAACACTTTAATATGTTGAATATGAACTTTAGATATTAGTGCTTCTTTCCTACAGACATACCTACACTAGGTATACAATGTATGCTGCTATCACTGTTAAAAATTCTGTAATTTTACATTCAAAAAATTTTTAACAGTGTAATTGCAAATGTTGAGCGGAGCAAATGTTTTTATTACATATAAGAATCAGAATCGAACACTTCAATTAATTAATCGAATGAAAAAAAAATCTATTTTCATTGTTGACGCACGTGTTTCCATGGCAACCATTTAATTATCTGGTTTTTCGGTGATATCCAGGACATTTTCGGTGATTATTCCTCCGTGGTCAGCTCTATTTTCATGATTTCAGAGATATGCACTCCCGGGTATGATGTCGACCAGCATGCCAAATTTAGTCAAAATCGGTCGAGCCGTTTCGAAGGAGTTGGCACACAAACGATTTACACTTGTCGCCTATGATTGATCAAATATTGAAATCGTTCCTAGGTCAGATATAGGTAATTGCCGATGTGTCCATAGTAACATATTGATGCTCGTGACTGTTCTTCGGGACACTTCGGGAGCGTATGTTTTCACTAAGAACTTTATAATACTGGTACAAAGGCCGTTACACATAAACCCTGGCCGATCCAGTGGTCGCCGTAGTGAAAATATATACGGTATCTTGAATTATGTATGACTCGCTCACATCTGGTATTTTTCTAAGATGGCCGCCGGATGTCCCTTGGCGAAACGTTCAGGAGGCGTTACGTCCACTATATAAAGGACGAAATTCTTTCACATATTTTTTTCATACATTTCTATAAATCGGACATCATAGCTATTTCGTCCTAAAGATTTACGGTATTAAAATACCGGAAAAATTGGGCGGGATGTGTATTTTCTGAGAGATTCGAGCGTGAAGTTTGTAATAAGTCCCGATCAGTATTCAAAGACCTCAGTTAGGATACTAATCGGACTTCACTGAAGCTTAAAGTTTTAAGGTAGAATAGTCAATCAATCTCTAGGTATTTTGACGGAAACTAATGTGTTCCTGTGAAAATTATTTGAATTGTTATTCCAGAATACAATACAATGTAAACCATGTTCCAAATTTCGAACATTCATAACCGGTTCGATTCCGGGTCGAATCATATATTTGTGTGATCCACCAATGTTTCTCTGTACAATAAATATGTACCTAATTTAAAAATATTTAAGTATGTTTATCAGTCGTCTAGATTCCATAGCACATGCTTATATTAGCTTAATTCGTTGTATTAGAATGTCCAAAATATTTATTTATTATTATTCAAACCAAAATTGCAACAGGCAGGTCACATGTTACATATCTTAAGTACTACTAAATAGAATATCTGTCCAAGTTGTATTATGAAAAAAAAAAGATCATTTGGAAACAATTGAATCACAAATCTAGTACCTACCTATATTCCTGTAAACAACAAAAGCCAATTCATACGAGGAGAATTGCTTATATCAGCCAGAAATATATAAAGTTAAGAAAACTCAATGAAAGGCCGCCATTAAGGAAGTCACATAACTTAGCTTTTATATTAAACAGCTTCCGTAAACCTTGAATTAAATATAGGGAGAGAGTGTTCACAGTCTTTCCGGACACTTATGATATCCGTGAGACTCGCGGTAAGCGCGGATACCAGTTATTTATGACCGACACCTGCGCGCTACACTTTTTCTGACACTTCTCGACACTCGGTAAAGTGTTCTAGCTGTCGGCGACACTGTGTGATTAACGGCTCGCACTCGATGCTAGTGTTTGTGTTATTTACGTAATTTCTGTTATGTTATTACAAGTGCTTATAAGGTATACTTGCTGATGACCGTAGGTTTGCTCGAGTGGAATATATCCTACCTACTTATATTATTTATAGTCCGAGACGCCCAGAACTGTAATTGGCTGTG
This sequence comes from Nudaria mundana, assembly GCA_963556515.1. Taxonomy (NCBI): domain Eukaryota; kingdom Metazoa; phylum Arthropoda; class Insecta; order Lepidoptera; family Erebidae; genus Nudaria; species Nudaria mundana. Next base: position 21,709,402 of record OY748291.1, on the reverse strand, counting down.
CCACAGCGGCTGGCACGTAAGATTAGGTTGCCTTTCATCAACATTTCATCGCAAGGCAACGGGTTTAATTTTTTTTCAAAATTACACTATAGCTGATACTTTTTATTAAGTTCATTCGGCCATTTTGGACATAACCGTGACGGTAATAATCTTGCCTCCTATTACGTGGGACTGAAATTACTGGCAAATTGTGGGTGTGTAATGCACCTCTGCCTACCCCTTCGGAGATATAGGCGTGATATGTGTGATATTATTTCTACGAGGTAAGATTTGATTGTTGTTAGCATTGAAAAGGCTTCTATACCACTGAACCGATTTGAAAAATTCTTTCACATATATAAAGCTACATTGTCAGTGAGTAACATAGGCTATATAACATCACGCTACGAGCAAAAGGAGAGGAGTAGCAATTTAAAATGTTGCAAAACAACTACATTACTTGTTTTTTTTCGTTCAATGAGACGTGCCTCGTGGACAATGTTGGGTCGGTTATGAAGATATTTTTGTCCAGTCCGTTTAGTACCATTATGTAATAATTGTTTTCTTTGTTCCAGGTATGTTTTTGATAGAACTAACACAATATCATTGGAATACGAGTCGAAAGGTAACATCTGAATCAATTTCCTAGCAATCTCATCCCATCGATATAATATATCATATAACCCATTGCCCTAATCATCTATTTTAAATAAAATTGAAGAATCTGTTGTAAATCCAAATTGTCAATTTTTCATCGTACATACATAAAATCATGCCTCTTTCCCAGTGGGTTAGGCAGATACCACAGATTTCCACTGGTTACGATCCTGGCATACTTCTTTCGTTTCCTCAACTTTCATTAATGTATTCATGCATGCTCGCCGGTTATGTGTGCTTTGAACCTGGCCTTTATTCAAGACATCTGCGATTTGGTCGCCATAAGTCCGCCTAGGTCGACCCTTACTTTTCCTCATATGCGAAATCTTATAGGAAAGTATTGAAAAGGTACTTATAGGAAATCAATTAGAAACATTTTTAAAGAATAATTTAGCATTCTGATATCTGTTACTGGACAAAGGATGGCATACAAGGTTATTCACAATCACATTACAGGGTAATCTCAGCTTATAATCTTCGATAATTTACGTTAACACGTAACACCAGGGTCAGAAGTCGTTTACAAAACTAATAAGGATAATAAATCAGCCTTCTAGACCAATAAGTGCGGTCCACCAATGATTAGACGCCACCTGGTGCGGTTTCATCATAATTAATTTAATTCCGTATGTGGACCGACATACCGACCCACATACATATGCATGCATGGTTTGTTTATATAGAATCTCGTTGCAATATGGTATTTATACAAATATCGTAAGTCATCATCCACTGAGTCTTTTCGCAAACCAATTGGGGTCGGCTTTTTAATTTCTAGATGCGAAGCGGCGATTTTACGTGAAGCGACTGCCATCTGACCTTCACAATCCACAGCTCATTGGCCATCTCGAAGATTGTCTGTCGGGAACTCGGGATGACCAGTCGGGTTATTTTGGGCTTCATATACCCGTAACGACTGCCATAGATGTTCTAATGGCAACCAGGGACAGACGGGCAAATGACGTAATAAAATAAAAAATAAAAAATATTTTTGGACATTTTCACACAATGTCATCTATAGCCCAACTTAAGCTAGTCTAAACTTGTGCTATGATATCTAGACGACTGATAAACATACTTAAATATTTCTAAATACATACATATTATACATAGAAGACACCCAAATTACGAAACAAATATTTGTGGAGCACACAAATATTAGATTCGACCCGGAATTGAACCTGGGAGCTAAGGGACGGTAGTCGCATACTCATACCACTGCGCCTCCGAGGCAGTAATGTGCATTTAACAGCCTGTCTGTCTGTCTGTACACGCTGAACCGATTTTCGTTTAGTTTTCACAGAGACACAAAGCGCAACACAGGGCATCGTTATAGGCTTTGCTTTATAAAAATCGGATAACACGAAAAAGTTATACCACGCACCATACACACACCACCATAGATAGCTATTTAACACGTGTGTAGCTGTTTTGCTCAGCTTGTTACTAAATAAACCAGTACTAATGTCAAACAGTACTCATGTCAGATCAAAACAAAATACAGCTTTCAGTAATTGGTTTAAAGAAACCTCTCGACCTCAAATACCTCTCGTTCTCAATAATATTTACTCAAACACCATACGTAAAGTTGATATACAAACATTCACATATTACCCGCCATTTTCCTCGTGCCAAATATACACACCGAAAATAAATGACAGAAAACATTATTGATTGATAAAAACAACAAACGGGTCTCGTTTATAAATCTACTAGTGGATGGCCGCGGCTTTGCTCACGGAAATAGTATTATAAGTAAAACCTTCCTTGAAAACACCTTTATCCATTGATGAAAACAGCATGAAAATCGGTGCAGTAATTATTGAGATTATCGCGAACAGCCAGACGGACGCGACGGAGGACTTTGTTTTATAATATGTAGTGATACTACATACGACATAACCGCCGGGCGCCACTGGAAATACCTTCTGTGTGTGAACCAGAGACGCCCGGCAACGAACATCAGAGCAGCCGCGGCCTTGGGCCGCGGAATTAAAAAAAAACATATGACAACATTAGAAATCGTTTCTGTCATTTAATAAAATTTACCAAAAATGCGTATGATAAAATCAAAAATAAGGTTTTTTTTCGTTCTTGACTGTATCTCCGAAGACACCGCACGGATTTCATAGCTCTGAGCAATATAATTGGTTCTTTTCCACCAGAGATGTGCTATGCTACGTTGCTATGGAATATGGATGCGTTTGCTATCCAGCAATCATCTGCGTCACATTCAATGGTCCACATATCATGTGAATATGATTGGTGGGTATCAAAGGCACCCACAGGAACGTACCTTGCATCGCTGGGGGAAGTAAGGTTTCGTTTCATGAAATTGTATGGCACAGTAGAAAATAAAGCTTGAAATAGTCCTTCAGATACGACGTATGCCACGCGACGGCGACGTGGGAAACAGCGACACACTGTTCCTACGTCTTACGACGTCTGACGTTTACGTTATCTACGCGCTATGACACTAAACGTGTGTGACAGCGTCTTAAGCGTGGGATAGTATGGTAACACGTGAATCTGGCGCGGTGACGCGTAAGACAGCGTGGTGAATGATCAGTGTGTTTGTTACCATACAAATAGTATAGGCAAGATCCTGTTCAGATGTCATAATGCGTGTTATTACGTCGCATGACGTGTAGGACGAGTTTGCCCGTAACTTTATCGTTATATAAGGTATTCCACGCGAGCGGAGTTGCAGGCATTAGCTAGTAAACAAATAAGAGGAAAACTACACTAGGTATGGCGGAATGAATCAAAGAAAATTACTGTACATTGCTTGGAAGATTGAGATATCGTTCGTGACATATATTTTCTTAGTAAGTTTTCGAACTTTTCTTACTTTTAAGTATAGTATTCTTATATCTGTGCGTATAATGAAGCCATAATATATCCATATAAGTAAAAGAATTTTCCCAATAGTTCCAAATATTACCTATTTATGATATTAGTGTAGGTATTAGTTAAGATATCTATACTACAATTGTAAAGAGGAAAGATTTGTATTTTTGTGTGTATGTTTGTAATGAATAAAATCAAAAACTACTGTGCCGATTTCAAAAATTATTTCACCATAGGAAAGCTACATTCACCCTGAGTAACATAGACTACTTTTTATCCCGGTAGTGTGTTCCCACGCGAACCGGGAACGAGTAAACTAAATCACGTGGGCGGAGCTGCGGCGATCAGCTAGTTATTTATATACCTGGAGCTAACTGGTTACCGCGGCTCTGCTCGACTGATTTAGTTTTGTCGATCCTAATTTCCACGGGAACACATTACCGAGATAAAAAGTAATCTATGTCACCTGGGTGGGGATAATGTAGCTACATATTAGTTAGTGAGTTCAAAATCTGGTTCTTTAGTAACGGAGCCTATTCAAATCAAACAATACAAGCAATCCAATCTTTTCTCTACCTATTCGTAATTATATAGGTAAGTAGATATATCTAACTATCCTGATGAGTATTTAAGCATTATATGAATACCTCGATTGGTCCGCAGTATTGATACAAAGAACATAGGTACTTCAGATTACTAAGTACATTTCAATAATAAATTCAAGATAATTCTAAACCTGATTAAACGGTTCTAAACAGAGAAAGTATTAACTCAACTAGTTTCTTTATATAAATTATTTTACCAAAACAAAAGATTATTCTCTCACGCCATATCTTGGTTTTCGTATAAACCTTTATTTACTCTGGGGAGAAATAAAATATACCCGAAGCAACTATGGCATACGTAGCGTTGTACGAAACAAACATCTCACGCCCGCACCGCCACGCGACCCGCGCAAATATTTAACCTCCTATTATTGACCCCACACACCTCCTGTATCTGCTTATACTTACAATGACATATAGTACATGTCACAAGACGCAAGTGACAGCAGGAAATTCTTTCAGAAATACAAAGAACAGGTGGGGAACCGCGACAATCGCGGTGGTGAGACCGATCATGGATGACTGGCTGCAGAGGCGGCCTGGTGACCTCACGTATCGTACGACTCAGATCATCACCGGGCACTGATGCTTTGGGGTGCATCTGTTTCGCATCCACCGTGAAGTCACACCCCAGTGTCAACACTGCGAGGCCTCCGACGAAGACACCACAGTCCACACGTTGGTGTAGTGCTCAGCGAGGGCGATTCAGCGCCGGGACCTCGTAGTGGGTCTGGAGACCATGCTTCAAGCCATGATCTTCAGCGGGAGTAGGTGGAACGCGGCTGTGTCCTTCTGCGAGCATGAACTGCTGCGGCAGCCGAGAGGGAGAGGGAGCGTACCACTCACCGACGCGGTATAAAACCCTACCCCAACGACACAGGATATTCATCCCGACCAAACCCCTGCAGAGGCCACACGGGGAGCCAAAGTCCGCCGGGTGCCACTGGAAATACCTCCTGGTGTGTAACAGGGACGCTCGGTAATGGACGTAGGATGGCCGCGGGCTTAAAACAATTCTTTTGTTTTAAGACCGCGGGGCGGCCGGTGGACATAGGCTACTGTAATGGCTATATTAGTAAGAATTTTTCTAAATAGGTTCAACTTTGTACCGCCTCAGAATAATCTTAAACCTCCCCTTAACTTCTACTAATTTTATAAAATCAAAATTATCAAAAACGGTCTATAGACATATTATAGTATATTTTATTCTTCAACTCACAATAGATGGATCAGCACTCAGAACGTAACACTGTTCTCAAATAATAATATATTTATTTATTGAACACATACGATACAAATGTATTTATCAAGAACTAATAAATACCGAAGCCCTAGTTCACATAATTGCTAGGTACTTATAAAGTGCTGATTTAAGAATTACTTTGTGAACGTGCTGCAGACACACTTAGTCACTATTTTTCAATTAGGTCGGTATATAAAAAGTTAACCCGTTACCCGAACAGCCAACTTTCAACTTTATAAATCGCGTTTAACGATTTCCAGAAAGGGTTTTTTGCGTAGTTGTTTTTACTACGAAATAAAAAACGGGCAGAAATGGTCTAGCTTGATTTTACCCTGGATTTTAAGTGTGAATTTAGAGGCTTTAGAGGCGTTAGTACGGCTCTAGAGATGGTGCTACCTTGAGACTGCATTCAGGACAAAGGCCATTAACCCTGCAGATCATAATTTTGGCCATACTTAATAGTGCGTGGGTAGGTTCTGAGAGCCAGGAAAGGAAGCCCGTTTGACCTTAATCTTTGATATTCATAACTTGTGTTACAAAAATGTTCGATTCTAAATTCAAAAAAATTGTTTCCCTCCGTGTGTTTGAATAGCTGTTTCTTCAAAATCACATGACAGGACGAAAGTTTTCGTCATTTAAGTTATTTGCGGATCCCTGGGCCTTCCTCCGCGTGTAATATAGTAATGGTTCTCAATTCCTGCGGAAATATATATGTAAAAGATTATAGTTAATATAATATATGCACAGGAATACTTCTGCGTAATACGTGATACTAAGTACATAACTTTAGGTAGGTAGATACTGTTTCTAGTCATACCTAATATGTGGTGTTTAAATACGAAAAAGTATTGGTAAATATAGGTACCTATGTGTATGTCTAAATCTCCTAAACAAACATGACTAAGTATAAAAATGCGTATAAAAAAAACTTTACTTCCTGACGTCGAAGGATAAAAAACTCTGAGACGCTTAAGAGGCTTCTCATCTCAAGGTCGACCTCCTCCCATTTCCCTCCGCATATTCTTAATTTACGACGGCCGTTACTAGAAGAACTCACTCGAAAGTCGTAACTCCCTACATCAGTATCAACAAAATACGTTACTGTCCATTAAACTGAACCATTTGCTTGCGATCATCAAATCGTATGTGACGCTATAAAAAAGTAACATTTTTTTGGAGGTCCACTACCACGATCTATCACCTTATTAGTTGTCGTTCAATTTATACATTCATGTTGCATACAGTATATAGGCGTGATGTGTGTGTGTGTTGCATACAATCGACTTTCTTATCTAAAATATGTATATGGCCCGAAGGTTTTGTGTACCTGTATGTATCATTTTTTGGTCGGTGTACTAGAACTTTGTACTGTACCTACCATTACTTTCAGAGACATTACTTTCTGTAGCCTGAGGAAGTCAGTAAAACGTAACGATGACTATGCTTGTCTTACTAACTTCATATGGGTATTTATGTCATTTATGTGGTCATTAATGTGATATGCCATGACATTATACTGATTGAATATAGAGCGTGATTTAAAAAAATAATGTCCAACATAATTTTAATACACATGTTGCGATATAAAATATCTATTTTCGTTGTTGTTAGTTAATATTGACTCTCCCAAAACTCACCCGGAACTCACACTCATCGAACTAATTTTCATAGTAGAGGGTAACTAGGACAGGGTTTACAGCTACCCTCGGAGCACGAACCCCGATCGTCACGCGATACCGCTGAGGGACCCTGCTCTTAATGAGCCTGATGTTGACTAGATGGTGTACACGCTATTTAGACCACACGCCTTCACTTCATACGTGTAGCTATAAATAGATTTTATAATGTTAATTGAATTGTTATATGCAGCATCAGTCTTGCCTCATTATTATTTTTCTATTGTTATAGTTACTACAACAAAATACTGGCAAAATTTGGGTGCTTTATGCACTTCTGCCTATCCCCACATTTTTACTTAATTATGAAGGATCAAGCTCACATCGTGAAACAATAAAAAATTCACGTCAAAAATTGACACGACAACCTCAACAATTTCAAATTACCGAAATGGGACCAAATAATTGTCGAAATGTGACCAAATTGAAATGGGAATACTTCGGAAGTAGTAGCTTTCATTTTAAAAAAATCACAATCGGTTCACCCAATCCAGAGATATGAGGTAACAAACATTAAAAAAACATACAGTCGAATTGAGAACCTCCTCCTATTTTGGATGTCGGTTGAAAAGGTGAATAAAGTCTTACATTAATTCATGAAAATAAATACTTAATCTAACTTAAATAAATATAAACTTAACACTTTAATTATTTTTAACAAGTACATAGAAAAAGGAGTGTCTAAGAATTGTAGAGTAATAATTTCATAGGTCTGATGCAGCAGTTCTCATAAAAAGTAAAATAAAGTACTATTTCAAAGAATTTGAAAGCTCTGAAGTTCTACATTTTGAATGTAGTGACATAAATAACTAGAAAATAGATGAAACTAGAGAGCGATGTTCTAAATATAGGTGCTGAGGCTACAAACTTCACTTTACTGAACATAAACGACAAAAGACAAGCAGATATAAATAAGAATCGACTAAGTAAGCGGAGTTCGATTTTTGCCGAGCGCGTGGCTGGTGGTTTAGGTTACCTCTGGCGCTCCGCAAAAATCGGGTTCCCAGACCCTCACTTATACCGAACAACGTTTCTTATATTGTCCTGCACCTCTAGCTAGTTCGGAGTAACTAGTTCTTCTGTGTGTGGGACTATTAAGCATAAATTACCTTGACATTGGCGAAATCATCGATAATTACGATGGAGCCACGTTTTTAAAAAAAGAAGAAGACTAAGTAAGCATATGAAGCTGTCTCGTAAGTATTTGGTCCATGAAGTGAAGCACTCAGCTGAACAATAATCTTTAATTTGTACTGATCAGTGATTAATGTTCCGGTAAATCGGTCTTCAATTGCAAAAGCATTACTTCGTATAATATAAATAGAAGGACCACATCCGGATGTAAATAAAATCAATCTACCCACCTTTTTACTTAAACTTTCAAAAATGCCAATTTAAAAATAGAATAAACCGAGAGTGTCGAAACTTTTAACGGAATCCCATCAGGATTTATTAGCTGACTAGATCCTCTATCTCCGTCCCGGGATATCACTCCGATCGCTTAATGAAACTTAAGAGAATACTTTCTCAGTAATCCAAAATGGCGAATGGCGCCGACGACGCTCTGGGATTTATTTTCCACTCGATACGAATCGCGATACGGTCTCGTTTCCCACCATACGTAATTTAAGTTACCCAACGCGGTCTTATACTGGTATCAAAAAGAAATTATAAGGGAATCCCGGCGTGCGGTCGAATCGTTGTCACCCTACTCCGTGTAATGTACTTTTAACGTAATGGCATCTTTAATACCAAGAGGTTTTGTGGAAAATATAGTAGATAGCTTAGATATATCGTGTGCCGTTGAGCTTAATATATTTGTGGCTTTTTTCGTTTCAAAAGTGCTGTTATCTTTCGTCGCAACTTTTATTGACTCCACAAAATAATAATAATGTTCGGACATTTTAAGACATGGTATTAACAAAAGTAACAGAAGTTATATGAGAAATAGATTAAGGTCTACCAGAATTTCATGGTAAAAATTAAAAAAAAATTTAAGCTTTGAATTTCTCCAGTATTGCATTCTACAGTTGTTTACTTCCCGGTTTTCCATGAGATTCTGGTAGACCTGGTAGGTAGCTCTATAATATTAGTATTAATTAAAGTTTTTAGTTCTGGTATCACCTAAAAACAACTATATAATACTAACGGACACGGCATGGCCAGTGACAAATTATATACCAAAACCTTCCTCGGGAACCCCTCTATCCATTAGTGAAAGGAGCATGAAAATCGGCGACGTAGTTTGTGAGACAGACGCGGCGGAGGACTTTGTTTTATAATATAGAACGAAATACAAAGAAACGAGACAACTAGCGGACCAGTGGTTCCGCTAGGCACTTATAAAAGTAAATATTTCAGAAATAGTCATTCATTTCCTCATAAATGTATTACATACAGATATTTCCAGTCGTACGAGCGAGTAACGTTCCACAGAGATGCACTGAATGTACAAGAAAGGATGACGAATGGCCACAAATGTCTTCGCTCCAAGTCTTATCTCTCCCGTTTCTTTATATTTTAATATGTATATTATATTTTGCCTTCATAATTCCTCAAATGTGCACTACATTCTCGTTTAGAACTTATTATATTTTTTTTCGTGTATGCCATAAAATTACGCTTATGTAGGTACGTCAAGATTATTGCTTCTTTAATTACATTAACTGCTAGATTCACAAGGCAATAGCAGCTATAGAACCTTTGAGAAAGAAACTGGCAATAAAACTCACTTCAACTTTTTTCAACCGACTTCCAAAAGAGAAGGAGGTTCTCAGTTTTACTGTATGATTTTTTTAGAGCGTAGCGAGCGAAGCTCTCATGGTGCAAGAAAGTTCAATCCTTTCTTATGCGAGATCTCTGTCAATACTTTACCGATTACAACAATTTATATATCAAATTAAACTAGATTTAACTGACATCATTCTAACGGAGCCCGAATTTTTAAAATAAGATATGCGATGCTCTAATATGCTGCCGCAAAGCAGGGTGGCGACCTAGTTAAATATTTTTTACATCATATCTTTGGACAGAGTGAACAGATTTTTATTTTTTTTTAATTGAAAGCTACTAGTTCCCAAGGGGTCAATTTCAAATTTGTCTCATTGCTAATATTATTTGGTCCGATTTGGGTAATTTGAAGTCGGTGACTTATTTTTTATTCAATCACAGAACAGATCAGAGAATCACAAAGTAATTACAGAATTCCCAAAAACTACATATGGACGAATGTACTCGTACATTAATCTCGTAAAATCACTCGCTTCATTCACTAGCGATGTTACATACGGATCGTCGTCTTACACATAGTGAGAGATTTCGCTTACTAGATCAACAATAATTTAAGCAAATTAAACGAGTACGTCTTCTCGCAGCGAGTCCTAAGGCTATTAATCAATGTCTAAACGCAGCACTGACGAGGCGATGTCTCCGAGCCAGAGGGCGTAAACACTGATTACTTTACGTCCTAGAATGTTTTACATAACAGAAATGTTTTACTACAAACATTAACTACAGTCAATGTTTGTTGTACCAATTCTACATTACTGAACGGATTTGATTGAAAGCTTTAGGAAGAAGATTAGCAAATATCGCGGTAAAAGTCATTAAGATCTATTTTCAACTCCAAAAGTACACTGTACTGAACTAATTTCTAAAAATTTGTAAAATAAATAAAATATATGATGGATTTTGTATTGGAAAGCAACGAGAATGCTAATATTTTATTATGCATTATATTTCACAACATTACAATTCCTTAAACTATATGTCTTAGGCGAGCTGTCCCTTACACAGAGAAAACTAACTACAGAGTTAGAAATCAAGACATCCTGAACATATAAAATACTTGTATAATGCATCGTTCTATCGAGTTAATAATTAGTATTAACAAATGTTACTATCTAAACGAATTGCGTAAATAAAAACAATTGTGTTAGCCCAATCCCGACGTATCAAATAAATCCGTACAGAACAATAGTGAAAACGTTGCGAATACAAGAAACAATTTCTCTTATTCTAACATCGTTAGCCATTCGAGCGATTACAGAAGGCAATTTGGTCGGCAATCCGAATTATCTATAACCAATCGAATAGAACTAACTGACGAAGTTATCCCCCGTAATGTTTGACGATTTATCGAAAAGATAATTTGTTGTAATCACATTGGATTTGTTGTAACTACTAGCGAACTTGGTTGGTGAAATAATACTGAATACTAAATATAACTACAGAACTGTCTACGGTGTCTACGGTCTGACTACAGAACTTCGATATCGCCCATGGGTTGTGGAGGTCAGATGGCAGACGCTTCACGGAAAATATCGATGTTCAGCCGCATCGCAGTTTGATTGGAAAGCCGACCCCAACCGAGTTGGGAAAAGGCTCGGTGGATGATGACTAAATATAACATCAGAAGTGGGAATTCGGAAGTTCTCGAAAACTGCAATGTGTACTAAAAATCTTTCCCTTTTAGTACACGAGGACAAGGATATGGCATTATGTATGTACATATCTTGGACCCGGTAACGTTAATCGGTATGAACACTGTTACTTTGGATCAGCAAAACTACTAGTTAAATATCGGTGTATAATGCACCTCAGCCTCTATCTATAATTATATTATAAAGCTGAAGAGAAGAGTATGTTTATTTAATTGACTATGTCCAGCCTAATCCAACGTTGTGAATAGTCGTACAAGTATTGCCTCCCTGAGGCATTCCACCCTCTGTTTTGCAATGGGGCATTCCATCCCTTGAGTCTTGAAGCTCTCGAGGATGCTTCAACTTGCAATCAACTCACCTTTGTTGCTACACGAGTGTGTTTGTACGAACTTGTTAGATAAATAATGAAGGTAGACATGCTTTCGAGGTTAAATATTAATTAGTTACTTACTGTAAAGAAAAAAACACACAAAACAACTAAAGTATAAAATATCTAATTTCAAAGCCTAATAACCATACCAACCTTAACCATACCTAGCTACGCTACAAGACATATAAAAGACAATAGGCATTTTCATTAAGTTAAACTAGACGCAATATGTAAGTTCGAGTATAGTTCACTTAAGTCATGTATAGTTAGTTCTCTGATGACACCCGTCTTGATAAAATGATTTCAAGTTCGTTCATAAATAAATATGAAAATATATTTACAGGGGTATTTTAAACACATACAAAGAATATAGGGATATTCTTACACAAACAGTGGTGTTGTACAACTACAAACCCATGATTTATATACCTACCTACTAATGACAGCTGTTCTCTCTGAGACAGTCTTGATAATGCCTCGTTTAGAGGCGAAACAATTGTCGACGTTTTGTTGTCCTTTTGATTCTGCGAAAAATTAATGCTATTAATTAATGCTAAAAAGTTTTTTCTTAAAAAAATTTTTACTTACCATTGTTTTAATACGAGGAACTGCAGTGCTAACATGTAAACACTACGTTTGCATTCACAAAGGACAGAACAGAACAGTTTTGCTTTATGTTCGCGATCTCGGCACACCGGTAACGACTTCCCTTGAAACGCTACGCGAAATGCAATGATTCCAAAATACGCGCAAATACTCGACGCTTCGACGTTTAGCGAGACTTTGTGTAGACAGATACGAGATAAAGCGAAGAAAACATGGATTGTTCGAATTCAAACGGATAGTTCGGCTACCACGTGAAAAATGAATATTTTTCCAACTGAACATAGTTTGCGTTCAGAATTTACAGTGCAATTTATAGGCGTAAAACAATAACTTTCCGAATAAAAACACTCGGCCAGATTGTCGAAGCGTTAGCAAACTCGTTTAAATCGGCGGTAAACCCGCCGGTTGGACAGTTTTCTGTGAAAAATTACTACCGAATTGCAGCTAAGCGGTCCTTTTAGCCTAGTTTTGCAACGAACAGTCACGGCACGACCTGGCCATTTCCTCGGGCCGCATCGTTCCATTTACTAGAACGCATCTGCCAAGTAAATAGGTTGGCTTCGAGCCCCGTGTCTCAATGCAACGAGCGCTCGCTCCAAAACTTCTTAACTCCTAATAATCGCAACCTTAATCGGATTCTCAATTTGAAATGGAAATAGCGATTAAATAAAATCGAAAAGTGGAACGGTGAATTCGCAATTCAATATTTGAACGAGGAATGTAGTCGGTCAAAGAGTACTAATTGTACAGAGAGGGCACTACAATTCAAGTGGTTTTATTGACGTCGGGTTGAGTGAAAGGAGAGCAATTTGGCGGTGTGACCGCAAGAGCCGCGCATGTTTATTAGAGGCAAAGAGCCCGCCGCGTTCGGTCCCCGATTTGCATAACGGTCTGTGTCGTAATTAGAAACCATCTCGGACGTCCCTCCTTTGTCCCGTCAAGTCTGTAGAGGACAACGTCAAACGCCTTGTATTTAACCGCTTGCAGGATAAGCTGTATAATCCTATGCTGGCCAAGAAATGGTTATTTAGTTTACGGATAGCGCTCTTTACTAACTTTCATGAATCCCTCGTGGAAAATACGACTTGCATTATCGTAATGATATTGTAAGAAGTTGTGAAAGAAAACTTTTATACGTTATTGAAGAAATACAAAAGGGTATTTATTCCTTCCATGAAAATGTACACTCAAGATGCTTTCACATCTAGGTATTGATAAAGGTTATTAAATTATTACGCACCACGGCGAAACCACTAATTTATTTTCAAGAAAATAATGTTCACAAGGATACCCGCTTTAATTTATCTTGAGTGTTGATGGTTAAGTATATTGCCGTATAATTTTCACGTCAGTGTTCGGATGAAATATAAGCACCCACCTTGAAGCCCCGCACGCGTAGCTTTAATACTAAGATCATTTATTACTTGCATTGTTCATTACTCAACCATATACTTAGGTAGTACGATGAAAAATCGTTCAAAGAAATTGCACACGCCCCAGAGTGGTAACGGTACGATAAATCGTTTTCTAAGAAGCACAGAATAACATGACATAGAGGCGGGCCGGGTGTAACTCATTAACTCGAGGCGCGTTTACGAGGACCGCTGTATCGCGGGCGGAGTCAGGATAATGACGCTAAACCGATATCCTTATTTACTGCAAATTGCGTCAGCTCTAACGTGTACTAGGCTGGCAGATATTGGGGTCGCTACAAATAACGTGTTACGTTACTATATGACTATGGTTTAGGTGTTGTACACACTTCAGGGTAACAAAACAACATTGCTTTTGTTATAACAAGTAAGCCGAGTGGGAATCATGGGCTGTGGTTATCGTTGTCTATATGTCATTTTAAGTAATCCCAAGGGTACCAAAGCACCCTCACATGCAATTGGTGCACCTGCCAATAAACTGAAAAGGAGGAGGAAAGCGAATAATATAGGTATAACGCTTTCAAATACAATATTTACAGACTTCGAAAACTTTTACAAACGCGTTCACTTAACATATCCACGAAATTTTAAGCCAATAATTTGTTGGTTGTGTACGAACGTGAAATTTCCTAACTCCGAAGTTGAATACGGACAAGAGCAAATCATCCGTGAAGTGAGTTTGCAAAGGGCACGCGTCCGCAACGTAAGCGAGCTTCGTAAACGCAAAACACACGTCAAGTGCACAACACGATCATTGTTAGACAATATTGATTTATTCATAATGGTGAACACCCATGGCTCTGCCTGCGTTGAGGTTTTTTTTTCACTATCAAAGTTTTTTTTAATACTAAGTACGCTAAATTGACCGCGCCGCCCGCCTGATGGTAAGTCGTGACTACATCTAGCGATTGTAGGCGACTCTCTTACAGTACACAATACTAAGGGGAGTGGCCCTCAACTTGACGACCTAGTAATGTGCCTCTTCACGCCACGTTTAAGGAATATGTGGGAGGAAACACGTGCGCAAGCAGGGCGTTGCAGACCACTACCGTTCGGCAGAGAAACGAGCGTTTAAAACGTTCGGTTCTTGCTAATATGTTTTCGACAGTGTGAGAGTGGCATCTCTGCCCGGCACGCGTTGTTTGGGATCGGAAGGGAGAGGGTGGGTAACCTAAGTAAACTATAGCACTAGGGAACGATGCAGCAGTTTTAATTATCATACATTTTTCAATGAAAGTCCCATCAAAATCGATGCAGCCGTTTCAGATTACATGAAACAAACAGTGAGCTCAAATGAATATGAAATTACAGGCACTTCAATTTTATTTACTTGTTTAGGTACTACCACAAATTGTGCCCACAAAAGTGGCAATAACTTTCAATTGCCTGTCTAAATTTTGCTGCGTGATACAACAGTTGAAAATGCACCTGCGATAGGTAGGTACTTATATAGAAACATACGGGATTAAAAAGTATTTTGTGTCAATTCAGAAAAAGATCTTTCTACCTATGTGTCAAATTGCATCTAAACCTGTTCAACAGTTTTCACGTGATTAAGTAACAATTTCTTTCCTAAATATTAAACCTAATGCACTATAGTATACTTACTATTGTATGTAGGTAATAGCAGACGGCCGCGACCTAACAATTTTAGAAGACGTTTAATCCGAGGATGACATTTTGACAAAACTAATTTTGCAACAAAACAAACTCTTCATGTTTATAATATTAAAATAGATTAATAAATAGGATATGTATTAGTATTGTTGATAACTTTCTTTAGTCCGAGACGCCCAGGACTTTAATTGGTTGTGCCAAGATTTTTTTGCCTTTCATCAACATTTCATCGCAAGGCAACGGGTTTCATTTTTTTTAATTACAATATAGCTGCTACTTTTTATTAAATTCACTCGGCCACTTGGACTTAACCCGTTATACATGGGGCACACTAAATGTTTTGCACTTCTAGCTAATCGGAACTATTTGAATTTCGAATGTTATATTTTTTTAAACGTTGCAACCTTCTTAGTAATAAAAAAAAACAATTGGCGGGAAATCATTTTTCAATTGTTTTTTATCACACATCAAAGTTCTACGTATGCAACGAAAATGGAATTAAGTCGAAAAGATTTTAGAGGGATGATTTTTTATGATTTTAAAAGTTCTCTCTCTCCGCAAGACTGTGCCGCTCGTCTTCAAAATACTTTTGGGAGAGAAGCACCTTATTTGAGCACCTGAGGCGATGGTTTGCTGAATTTGAGAGAGGTCGAGTTACTTTACATGACGAATTTCGTGAAGGGCGGCCTTCAACTGCCGTCAACGAAAATAATGTAGCTACTGTTAAGCGGTTAATTGAAGAAAACCCACGGATTACCTATGAGACAATTCGAGGACTATTGGGGATTGGTATGAGTCAAATCCAGAAAGTTTTACACGAAGAATTGAAAGTTCGGAAACTTTGTTGTCGTTGGATCCCTCATGAACTGACAGTGGAGCAGAAGCGGGCTCGCGTGGAATGGTGCTCACAGATGCTACTGAAGTACGACCGCGGACATTCTAATGCTGTTTATGACATTGTCACAGGAGACGAAACGTGGATTTATTGTTTTGAACCCGAAAAAAAAACAGCAATCTTGTGAATGGGTGTTTGAAAATGAGAACAAGCCAACAAAAGTGAGGCAGGCGAGAAACGTTGGTAAAAAAATGATCGCGTTTTTTTTCTCAGCTACGGGTCTCATCTGTACAATTCCACTTGAAGATCAAAAGAGTGTTAATGCCAAGTGGTATTCTACCATTTGTTTACCCAGGGTGTTAGAAAAAGTTCGCGAAAGACGACCCAAAAGCCGCGTTCTACATCATGAACGCTTCTTCACACACGGCCAACAAAACAAAGCCATTTTTAGCTTCCGAAAAAGTACAACTCGTCACCCATCCTGCGCATAGCCCCGACCGAGCACTCTGTGATTTCTGTATTTTCCCCAAAATCAAAGATTTGATGAGAGGTTTTACTTTTACCAACTCCGAAGAGTTTTAAAAAATGGTTCGATCGTATGAAAAAATGTAAAGGAGAGTATTTTGAAAAGCAATAAACATAATATTTTGGTTTTAACATGTTGTTTTTTTAAGTTACGCAAAACTTATAGTGTGACTACGTAAATGTGCCCGGTGATGGCAATAGCCTTGCCCCCCATTACGTGGGACTAAAAATACTGGCAAATTGTGGGTGTGTAATGAACCTCTGCTTACCCCTTCGGGGATATAAGCGTGATATGTGTGTGTGTGTGTGTGTGTGTGTGTTTAACTTTCTAAAGTGTATTTCTTATTTGTTCCAGTTCTCCACAACGAAGTTTTATCCCAACTTGAGCCACAAAACAACAACGGTAAGTGTCACGGATGAACGAACCGTTCAATTAAGTTCTAATTAAAATTATCAACTTCCTAATTATCGATATTAATGAGTTTTGCGAATATATGAGATGTGAGAGACGCAAATTGCTTCAGTATTTGACGAAAATAATTAAATTTGTACGGATTTTGCACGTATGTACATTATGTCGTATCTAAAATATTGGTTATACATATTACATTGTACATTGAATTATGTATCAAATCACCTTATACGTTTATTAAAATTTCAAAAGAAAAAATACCTCGTGGAAATTTCTATGAAATACAGTGAGGATTGGCGTTTTCTCTGAATCGCTGTCCAACCAGCTGTTCGCGTTTTGATAATTTTATTTAATTTAATATGTGGGATTAAGATGAAGATGAAAGAAGATTGACGAAACAGATACACAAGGCGGGCGTGAATGGACAGGCAGGTAAGGGTCAACCTAGGCGAACGTACTTCGACCAAATCGGAGATGTTTTGACCAAAGGCCAGGTCAAGAGTACCCAGAACCGGAGAGCCTTCATGAAGATAGTTATGAAAGTGGAAGAAGCGAAAGAAGTATGCCAGGATCGTAGCAAATGGAATTCCATAGTCACTGCATAACCCCATGGGAAAGAGGCGTGTTAATATGTATGTATGTATTAAAATATCATCATTTCCAGTGCCCAATCCTCCAAGAATACTCTAATATCATTAATATCTTATTATGTACATTATGATAATTTATTTATAACCGACTTCAGAAAAGCGGCCAAGTGCGAGTCGGACTCGCGCACAAATTGTTCCATAACAAAACGGCAAAACATCACGTTTGTTGTATGGGAGCCCCCTTAAATATTTATTATATTCTGTTTTTTAGTATTTGTTGTTATAGCTGCAACAGAAATACATCATTTGTGAAAATTTCAACTTTAACTATGACGGTTCATGAGATACAGGCCGAGACAGACGGACGGACGGACAGCGAACTCTCAGTAATAGGGTTCCCGTTTTACCCTTTGGGTACGGAACCCTAAAAGGAGGTTCTCAATTCGACTGTATGTTTTTTATATTTGTTAAGATTGAGTTAACCGATTTGGATTTTTTTAAATCGTAATAAAGCATTGTACAGGATCGCTATAGATATTACGTAGGTATTATACCTATGCGTGAAACTGTCTTATCTATAAATTTTTTACTCTATGGTAATTGGTATCACACACACACACACACACACACACACACACACACACACAACATCACGCCTCTCTCACAGTGGGGTAGGCAGAGACTTTTCCACCTGCTACGATCCCGGCATACTTCTTTCGCTTCCTCAACTTTCATTAATGTCTTCATGCATGCTCGCCGGTTGCTGGTACTTTTAACCTGGCCTTTATTTAGGACATCTACGATTTGGTCGCAGTATGTTCGCCTTGGTCGACCCTTACTAGCTTGTCCATTTACACTCGCTTCATGTATCTGTTTTGTCAATCTACTGTCATCCATCCTCTACATGTCCGAACCATTTAAGCATCCCTTTTTCCACCTTGGTTACTACATCTTCTGACATACTACAACGTTCTCTTATCACACTGTTTCTCATTTTGTCCATCAGAGTCACACCAGTTCTACTTCTCAAACTTCTCATTTCGGCCGCATTTATTCTACTCTGATGCTTCTCCTGCCACACCCACCATTCACTACCATACATTAGTGTAGGGATAAGCACTCCTAGATGCACAGCCATCCTTGCCGTATGAGACACGTTCTGGCTGTTCATAAAGCTATATAGTGCCCCATTCACCTGATTACCTGCCACAACTCTTCGCTCAATATCACTGTCATGCCTGCCATCTCTTGAAAACTTACATCCTAAGTATACAAACTCTTCCACTTGTTCCACTCTTTCTCCTTCAATCACAATCGAACAGTTCGACATACTTTCTTCTCTTTCAAAAATCATTACTTTCGTCCTATTTACATTCACTTTCATTACTTTCTTTTTCAAAGACTCGTTTAGCATACCAACCATCATCTGCAACTCCACCTCCGATGATGCTAGTATTACCTGGTCATCAGCATATAGAAGGCATATGACGGTCATTTCATTCATTCTCAACCTATACACACTTTCTTTCAACTCTTTCAAACAGTTGTCAATACAATACAATACAATACAGTTGTCAAAACACAACCCTGTCTAACACCTCTTTCAATATTAAACCATTCTGTGTAAGCGCCGTTAATTCGGACACAAGCACTGGAATTCTCATAGAGTGATTTCAGCGCCCATATCAGTTTGCTGCTCACTCCATACATGCTGAGCAAGCTAATTCCGCGGTAGTTTATGCAATCACGCTGTGACCCTTTCCCTTAGTACAACGGCACAATGACGGCATTACACCAATCTCTTGGTACACTGCCGTTCCTCCAGCAAAGGTTAAAAAGGCAGTACAGCTGATTAACTACTACGCCTTGTCCCGCTTTTAGCATCTCGGCCGAAATCCTATCACACCCAGCTGCTTTTCCTACTTTCATACTTTTCAATGCATTCATAATTTCTGTCACGCTGATTTCATTGTCATCTTCACTGTCATCCATACCCTCAATAGGGTTTATCACTTGCGAATTCTCTTTCTCAAATAAACTTTCAAAATATTCTTTCCACCTCTTTAACACACTTCCCTCCTCATCCAAAGAACTTCCATCCTGGTTTCTGACTTTGTCCAGTTGCGAAGACGTATTATTACCTCTGGCAGTTCGTACAGACTTCCAGAAGAGTTTTATATTTTGCTCAGATAACCTCCTGTCAAATTCATCTCGCTCTTTCTCTTTCTCTCTTTTAATAACTTCTTTTGCCCCCTTTTACACCTCTTGTATTCATTCTTAGCTGTATTTACATCCTCATTCGTTGCCTGATTCATTAGCTAATTCGCTTTTGTTGCCAACCAATCCTGCCATGCTTTCTTTTTTTCAAATATCACCGATCGGGCTTCTCCGCTCATTCTTTTGGCCTTGCGTCCTTTTGTCCTTTTACTCACTTCTACAGCTGCTTCCACTAATCCTTCCTTAAATGGTTTCCATACCCTTTCAACTTCATTTATATCATCTATACTAACAAACTTCTCTCTCAGTCTACTAACAAAATCCACTCTCTTTCTCATATCTTGCAAATTTTCTACTTTTATACGCTCAAGATCAGTCACCGGCTCTCGGACACGATGCCGCCACCTATTAAAGAGACCTCTAAACCGGGTCATAAGCAGGTAGTGGTCTGTGTCGACACCTGTTCCACGATACGCCCGAGTATCTCTCATTCTGTCTTTCATCAAGGATAACAAAATCTATCATACTTCTCTGACTTCCTTCTTGTCTCGTATACATATGGATATCCTTATGGTCAAACAACGTATTTGTGACCATTAGGTTCCTCTCCAAACATACTTCCAGCAAACTTTCCCCATTCTCATATCGGTATAATTGAGTGAAATAGATATTGTACCATTAATTTAATTATTTACATTGTTAATATTTGTGTTAAATTATAGATTAGACTTCGTAGTCGAAATCTTTAAGCTTCGAAGCGCAGAAACTACAAAGGAATATTATGTCTATCGGAATGTTACATTTAATTAAAAATCAGTTCTGCTGTGTATTTAATTAATTAGTTAAAACAATAGGTATCTAATAGACTGCCTCGGTGGCATAGTTGTATACGTATGCCACTGCCGTCACTGAGGTCCCGAGTTCGATTCCCGGGGTCGTATCAAATATTTGTGTGATCCACAAATGTTTATTTCGGAGTTTGGGTATTTTAATTAATTTTGTCATTTTTTATTGGAAATAAAAAGTTTAAGACAAAGAAAATAAATTTCACTGGAAATTGAAAAAGAAATAAAAGATGTTAACTAGAGTTCAGAAAGTGCGTACTTTCCCAAAATGAAACGATTGATTGAGGTCCGTTCGGAAACCAAACATTCATCAAGAGAGTGATAATTAGCAATAGCCGTGTTCGAAACACGTGCGCCCCGCAAAATTCGATTCGACGGTTAATCAGCCGCCGAACGTACGTAATATGGGCGTAATGTGACAACTAATTTCCTCAAAAGTAGTGGCCATACCTTTTTAAGTCCTACTTGTGCCCGTTCGTAATTCTCGTCACGATCTCGTCTCAAGCACTCCCCTGACGTACCCGGCATCCACGATGTGTAGTCATCAAGCCCGAAAACTTGCGAATTAATACGTGCTTAGATTCTGTTCTAAAAGCGTTCTGGATAAGGAAGACTTTGTCGTACAACTTCTTGGACCTTCGAAATTAATTTTCATATAAGACTAGTGGTCCCGGCGAACTTCGTACCGCCTGAAATTTTGCTTATAAACCTTCCCTGAACCTCCACGAATATTTTAAGAACCAAATTATCCAAATCGGTCCAGCCGTTCACGCGTGCCATTTTAAATTCATTTTTAACCATAGTTATACCATTTTAAATTCATTTTTAATACGTGATTGATAAGGTTTGATGGATTGATTATAATTGGTATGCAGATTTCATCTACAATTCAACCTAAAATACATGTCAAAAATTGTTACAACAACAGACTTCAAATTACCGAAATGGGACCAAATAATTGTCGGAATGGGACCAAATTGAAATGGGACCAAAACAATTGTCAGAATGGGACCAAATTGAAATGGGACCAAATAATTGTCAGAATGGGACCAAATTGAAATGGGACCACTCGGGAGTAGTAGCTTTAATTTAAAGAAAAAAATCAAAACTGGTTCACCTCGTCCAGAGATATGAGGTAACAAACCTCGCGTTTTTAACAGAGCCTTGTCTGTCGATCCGCAGGTGCACCACCAACAATTGAGTGGTAAGATCTTAGTTATGCACTCATTTAAAGTGCAAACCAATATCTATTTTTGTCTGCAAACTCTCTTAAACTTTGCCTAACATAATAAATTTGTACTCACTGAAATTACGCAAGTAAACTTTAATAAATTAGGTGTCCCACACACAAGGGTCTTGCTTAACTTGAACTTAACTAAGTAGTTGTGCCAAAAGTTAAATCACGTGAGATTACAATATGCACATACTCTTGCTAAAATGTTAATAACTAAAGTCAGTAAGCTGATTTTAAGAATTAACTTTTGACGAAAACAGAAAGGAACATTTTGACTGCATAAAGTAACTAAATCTGGTGCAAATGACGTTAGCTTGATAACTTATTTATAACTTAGTCCGCTATAGACGATCCATGATGAGTATTTGCATTTAGAATCTTAAGATATTTAGCCGAAATAGGGCAACTCTGAGGCATCTTATTTTACAAGCAGTTCAAGTTTAAGAGCACTATCCGAAGCACTCATCGTAGCTTCGGATGCACTCGGCATTATTCGGGGACTAACCAAAATTCATCTGTTTTAATTGGTTGCGGAATGCAGAACACAGCTAGTCCGCAGATTGAGTCTTTATAAGATTAGCAATTCTCCTGTATAAGGGATGTACTCTATACCTAAAATTAAGGATCGTTCTTGTACTGTCTTTAATTATACAATATATTTACTGCGGTAAATAAACTCAAACTTAATCATACTGAACTTTTGTTGTAGACAACCCTATTTAGAAAACTAATAACGTGAAACAATAAGTCTATTGAACAATAGAATAAAGCTGCCTCAATAGTATTAACGATAGTTGACATTATAAATATCAATGTTAGGAAGCTTAATCAGTAGGTATTTAAGGGGCTACCGCACGATCTCCGGAGATGCTGCATGTCTCCTAGCCGGGACCCCTCCATGGGACCTGGAAGCGAGAGCCCTTGCGTCATTGTTCCAATGGCGCAAGGAGGCGCTGGAGCGGGACCACAGGCCTGCGTCTCGAGAAATCGATGACCGGCGGTCCCAACTCCGCCAGGATCTCATGGAGTCATGGAGGGTGCGACTTGAGCAACCCAAGTGGGGTGCCACCATCATCGCGGCGGTGAGACCGATCATGGACGATTGGCTGCAGAGGCAGCATGGTGACCTCACGTATCGTGCGACGCAGATCGTTACCGGGCATGGATGCTTCGGTAGCTATCTGTTTCGCATCCATCGTGAGGTCACACCCCGGTGTCAACACTGCGAGGTTTCCGACGACGACACCGCACTCCACACGTTGGTGGAGTGCTCAGCGTGGGCGAGTCAGCGCCGGGACCTCGTAGTGGGTCTGGGCGTGGATACCCTCTCGCTGGAGACCATGCTTCAAGCCATGGTCTCCAGCGGGAGTAGGTGGAACGCGGCCGTGTCCTTCTGCGAGCAAGTCGTGCTCGCGAAGGAGGCGGCCGAGAGGGAGAGGGAGCGTGCCCTCCCCGCCGAGTTCCGTAGTCAGCGGCGAGGCCGCCGCAGACTCATCTACGCCCAAGACCATCGACCTCCATGATCGGGGCCTGAGGACGGCGGGATCGCCACCCGTCGTCCTTACAGAAGCAGGCTAGAAGGGTTGCGTGCTGCGGGGCCTTTGCCCCATAGCACGCAACCAGATTCACTCATTGACGCGGGATAAAACCCTACCCCAACGACGCGGGATTCTCATCCCGACCCAACCCCCCGCAGAGACCACAGAGGTGGTCAAAGTCCGCCGGGCGCCACTGGAAATACGTTCTGCTTGTAACCAGAGACGCCCGGCAACGGACGTTAAAGCGGCCGCGGCCTTGGTCGCGGAACTAAAAAAAAAAAAAAAAAAAGTAGGTATTTACAACTCAGCGTATTTGAGGTCTGTATTTAAGTCGCATATCAATAACCATTTTGACAGCTACGCCATATTTAATTTTCCGTGAAAAGTAAAAGTCAAGCGAAAATCGCACAGTAAACTCGCATTCGAAAAAAAAACGTTCTATGTACCTACCAAAGCGCGCAAACATTGAAGCTGCATCGGGAATCCCATCTAAACTCCTTATGTTGCAGCTTTAATCTCACTGTGGAAACTTTCCGCAGTAACTAACGCAGCGATGGAAATGAGAGGTGGAATTCTCCACTTCTAACGTTTGGAACTGGGGCGGTACAGTACATCAACTTCCAAGCCATTTGTTCAGAAATTGAGTTATTGCACCTCTCGCATATCGCTTCACGTAGGTAATTTGTTGAAATTACACGTTGCTGCAACTTTTCTATTCACTAAGAGTATGAAGATGCTGATTACTTTTTCTTAATTTCCTTTGTCCAAGCAGTTTTTTAACATTAAGTAATAGCGTTGTACACACAAAATAATGTTAATCTCTATTATCGCTTTGTAAACCACTCTTTACGGTTATGCAGTTATAAGTGTATAACATCAAAACGTCATAATGTATTTAGAATTTAAACCCTTGTCCCATTGCTGTGTTTGTTTGCAGAATTCCACAAAGGCAAATCTAGTTATAAGTGTAACGCCGCGTCCAAACACTGTTATCCGTTTATTTCGCTACGTACTGTTGCCGCATATCGCAAATTAAATAACGTGTTCCGACTATGAATAATAGCCAACCCTGACGTCAGTACGCGCCACTCACCATTTTATAATTACAATTTTCATAAGAATTTCATTATTTAAGTTTAGAATCTACCTCTTTCAAATTATACGTTCGAACGTTTATTATATTTTGATTGACTTGTTTTTTTTCTTTGTAGTCTAATGTATAGTAGCTAGCTAGTAGGTGGATTTAGTGACAACTTGCCGTCTTAGCGTTACCTACTTAGGTTGAATCATTTTTTAGGGATCTGTAGTTCAAGTCTCGGAACCCTCGTAGTTTTGTCATGTCCGTCTGCCTGACCTTTTGTCGCGCGTCGTCGGGTTCCCTTTCAAACGGCTAGCACTATAAAGATGCAGCTTTGCATGGATATGTGTATTTAGTACGCCGATAAAGTGCTGAACTAAAATTGTGAAAAAACTGGGGGGATAATTATTTTTTCGCGGCTTCCATATAGTGTGGGGTATCATTGGATAGGTATTTTAAAATTTAAGTTAAGAAAAATTGAGAGGTTGCTAAGACAATTTTTTTATTTAATAATCCGGTTGTGGGATGTTCAGTTTTAAAGCGTCAAAAATTCAAAATGGTAGCCATCCTATGTAATGAACTAAAGGAAAACTATAACGGTTTAGATAAAACTGTTAGCTCAGGTGTTATAGAGGCCATTATCGGTTACTACGGAACCCAATTCTATGCGTGGACTGACCCGCACTCGGACCGTTTTTTTTTTGTTGTATCCCAATGTTTATTAATAAGTACCACGTCACGGGGCGGGGTACGATCCTTGAATATCGTGCCACAACCTTATTACATTCGATCTCTGGCTGCACGCGAACATTTTGACATACTAATTACAGGCGGGGTTGTTACAGCAGTCACGGCATAACATGGGGTGTAAAGGGGCTTATTATGAGCTGTACTCAAAGGTTCTAACAATTTTAACTTGAGATCCAGGACAAATATTTTGGTACATTGTTGTGTGAGGAATGTAATGTAAGCAACATGTCGTGTTGGAGCTTTAGTGAACTTCTGTGTATCTTGTGATTATTGCTGTAATATTTAACATAGACAAGGGTAATGGTAAATAAGATGTTAAAAACTTTTACAATTGAATAGCATTATTTTTCGCAGGGTTAAAAGGACAACAAAACGTCGACAATTGTTTCGCCTCTAAACGAGGCATTATCAAGACTGTCTCAAAGAGAACAGCAAAATTTGTAGCTTGAACATATTTTCTTATAAGTAAGAGTGTGCAAATGACGTTAGCGCGATGTAGGATTTCTCACAATAACCAACGCGGGTAGAAACAACAAATCATACTAACGAAGTTCAAAATAGGTATTCACCAATGCAAGACATTATCTTTTTAAATATGTTGTATTGAAACCCAAGTGACACATACAAACCAACAAACAACTAATGTGTCTGTCTGTTCACAAACAAATTAAGTAAGGGAGATGTATGAAAATCTATTTGTTCATTGAGTAAGGTATCCACATCTCTTCTAACTATTTCCAGCCGCTCCCAAACACTCAACTTGAACCCCTTCTCACATAATCGTAAAACTCTAAAGGTGTTATTATTGTTCAAGGAATGACCGGTGTCAAGGAGATGCTTCGCGAAGAGGGACTTCTCAGGACAACCGTTGCGGAACGCTGATATATGCTCTCTGTATCTGACCTGCGATGCTGCGACTCTGTAGCTGACCTGTTGAGTTGCGATGGTTGTGATATGCAGTATGTAGGACAGACTGGTAGGTCCTTTGAGGTCAATGGTAGCAAGAGCATATATCAGCGTTCCGCAACGGTTGTCCTGAGAAGTCCCTCTTCGCGAAGCATCTCCTTGACACCGGTCATTCCTTGAACAATAATAACACCTTTAGAGTTTTACGATTATGTGAGAAGGGGTTCAAGTTGAGTGTTTGGGAGCGGCTGGAAATAGTTAGAAGAGGTGTGGATACCTTACTCAATGAACAAATAGATTTTCATACATCTCCCTTACTTAATTTGTTTGTGAACAGACAGACACATTAGTTGTTTGTTGGTTTGTATGTGTCACTTGGGTTTCTATACAACATATTTAAAAAGATAATGTCTTGCATTGGTGAATACCTACTTTGAACTTCGTTAGTATGATTTGTTGTTTCTACCCGCGTTGGTTATTGTGAGAAATCCTACATCGCGCTAACGTCATTTGCACACTCTTACTTATAAGAAAATATGTTCAAGCTACAAATTTTGCTGTTCTCTTTGAGACAGTCTTGATAATGCCTCGTTTAGAGGCGAAACAATTGTCGACGTTTTGTTGTCCTTTTAACCCTGCGAAAAATAATGCTATTAAATTTTAAAAGTTTTTAACATCTTACTTACCATTACTTTGTCATGGATTTTCGCCAAGTAACGCCTGTTTCTATCCAATATTATAGACAATGGTCATCATATTATTTTATTGTTTAATTTTAAATAGCAGCGTGTATCGACACCACGTTACAAACATTATTATAAAAAAAATGTGTGTGGAGTGTGAGTCATAAACTTTATATTTCCATTATGCCCATAAAATATTATGCTTACAATAAATATGTCAGAATAGGCTGTAAGGACGTTAGTTTTCTTTCGTTTCTTATGAAGAAAACTAACTTATAATTATTTATACATAGGTATATGACACACTGCCAGTAATTTAATTATTAATTTTCGCTGTACCGCAGTTAAACCTTGCGTGCCTTCTCAACTACTTTGTAATGTCCGTACATAAAAAAGGTCGGTCCAAATTCGTCCTACTTGAGCACGCAAGGGACGTATAATGTTTTAATTTTTTGTGTCCGATACTATCTTCGAAAAACACTACACAATTTAAACAACTGCCTGCTCCTGTCTATGACTGCTTCTATAATTATTTTGGGTACACTTTGTAATTTTGTTATTAACTTTAGGGCCAATTTAACATTTATTAATATCAGTTAGGGTGAGAATTTGTCGTTGAAATCTAATTTAATTGTACTAATCAATTTTATTTACGGGCTTTGAACATCCTTTGTCTTTAATATGAAACTTTTGTGAAGGGTGTACAAAAGAAACAAATTGAAATAAGGCGGGAAAGTCAGCCGCTTTATCCACGTTATCGTATCCCCAAACAAACAGATCATCCGAATAAAAATATTCGCGCCATTTACCAAACGAAAATGGCGGCTTGTTTGTATTATGAAGCTCAATAATACAAGTTATATATCAACATGGAGTCAATTGTAATCAAGAAATCAATCGTATTCTATCGATCTCATGAATTAATATGTGTCACAGGCACAACTGTTGCACAATCAATATTACGTTGATGAATATGTATTAATTGCACGAGCTAGCTAGTACCTAGTAGAGTAGGTAGCTTAGAGATTGCCACACATATGTCAATAATTACGAGAATATCTTCCTAAGAGCTTGTCCAAGATTTCTCTGAAAACATTTGTTCGTACAATTATTAAAAACAACAGACATTTAGATAAATAACAACAAATTCTTACCTAATATGATTTAAATTTTAAAAAGTTTGAATTAGTTTTATGACGAAGGTCCCGTATCTTGAGGCTATATTAGTAAGAAGTTTGTAATTATAGAGTCTAATGGTATGGGTACTCGTATAATGGTAGCATAAGCAACAGCCATTAATTATAGTGCCAAATAGGTAAAGTCTACAGTTTGACAGCGTCGAGAAACGCCCTTTCATGCCCCGCTTTAAGGCATCCAAACTTAGTAAAGAATTTCAAGTCATTATGGTTTACGAAAGGACAGAGTTTCTAAACAATTTGGTTGAGTGCCTACCGTTAACTTGGTGATATCAAGAGCTTGGTCATTGCGTTGTCTTGTTCACCAATCATTTGTTACTTATGTGATATCCGACTACAACATGCATTGACTATTTTAAGGCTCTCAACAAGATCTTAGAAGGTCAAATGAACCTCTTTTATTTTAAGTGGTGTACTTGCCGATCAACAGATGAGGCTGCCTGAACTGTCCGAATCGCGGCAATAAGGTGCCCTGTGTTACATGGGAGCAAAATAGTTATTGTAAGCCACTAAAATTACTTATTTTCTTCTTGTAATTATTTTTAATCATCAATTTAATTCTGTTCTTATAATATGTTATAATTGCTGTACGTTTGTATCCCTAAAACTCGGGAATTTGGTAAATTTTAGTGTTCACATGTTCGCCGGGACAGCGCTAGTCACTAATAGTTAAATTCGACCGTACAAATAAATGACATCCTGGATTAGTATATCATACAACTTGTCATTGCTAATTGACATTTAATCAAAAGAAGGTAACTTGATTTTGACAGTCATCTACCCTTTTGAGATGGTTATTGGTTGCTAGTGTTGCCACATTATCAAACTTTTCCAAGTCCTGGCTAACGGGATGTCACCTCTACATAGTGAAGACCACCTATGTGACAAGGAGCAAAGTACGCATCATGTTTATAGCTGTTATGTATCAAACTAACGAGCATAGCCCGCGGATGACCGTGTCCCTTTATATTGCGACATTTCGACGCTCGCCGATGCCGTCCTGATAATAAATGCAAGTTTTATAAGGCTTTTTATCGCATACCCGGGACGAAATTTATGCGCTCACAGTGGTTTAACTGTTCCCACGGCTATGGTTTATCTCGTCCAACACTTTTTTAATTTGGCCATAAAGTATTTTTGCTGTAACGAGGTTTTCAATTAATATTTCCCATTCGTTTTAATCATTTCTCAAATGTTTATGTATGTATGTAAATGGGCAGATCAGTTCTAAACAGTTTGCAAATATTATGAATTATTTTGCAATATACATAAGCTAGCTCCTATTTAATCAGAAAACGTTACAATCTCAGCGGTTTTAAAATCTTTTTAGTTTGTTCGTTAGAAACATAGAATAATACAAATGTTTCTATTCATAATATTAGTAGACGAGTGGACGCCCGCGGCTTTACCCGTGACAAATTATATACTAAACCTTCCTCTAGAACCACTCTATCCATTAGTGAAAGCAGCACAAAAATCGGTGCAGTACTCTTTGAGTTTGTCGCGAACAGACAGACAGACAGACGCTGCGGAGGACTTCTTTTTATAATATGTAGTGATAGGTAAGATATAGATTGATTTGACAATCAAGTGCTGAAGTGAGTTTTGTTTAAAGAGAAGCGAATTGTTTGTAAAGTACCACGGATATTGAAATAAAATTAAAGTAAACTTTTTCGAAGACTACCGCTTTATTATGTCAAAACACTGTATCCTACAAAACGCGAAGATTATTTACCAATACAAGGTATATGTATAAAGTTACCATGTTTTAACAAAGCGCGAATATCTCAGAGCTTTTTATTTTTGTATTTTAAAGCAATGAGTTTGCTTAAACTATTCTTAAAATATTAAGAAATTCAGTTCAATTCAGTGTCTAAATATCGTTGTAACATGATACACTGGTACCGTCAGTTCGGTAGAACTGCGGTAGGTGGATCCAACGCTAACTTTAATAGCGCGATGTAGAAATTATGAATATGATATGAAGCAAAAATTCGATGTTGTCGGTAGTGGTCATCGTAGCTCAGTTGGCAGAGCAGTCCCCCTGTTAGGGAAAGGCCGTCGGTTCGAATCCCGCCGATGACATCAGTTTTTGTGATCTATTTATAATTTCTTTCTTAATATCTCAGAGCTTTTCATACAAAGTAAAAAAAGTAGGAACGTGGTACGTGAAACAGGCTTAAAGGAATCGAAAGAGCGTTGTTAATTCAAAACAATGTAACTCTAGATACAGTGTATTGGATTCACACGGTACCACTAGCAGACAGTGAAGTCTATAAAGAGTGGTTATACAATTATCTTTACTCAAGGCCATGAAATATAATGACCCCAGTGGTTTTGTAGCACGCGCTTGGATGCACTTTCCTACTTTATCTAAACTTACTACAGATATTACCAGTTTATCGCTCACAAAGCTATCATAAACGAATTGGCGTTATACGTCCAAAGTTTCCAACAATAGAGATGCGCCTTAATCAATCCATTCTACCGATATCGACTAAACTTATCCCATTTCACATAGTCTATAAACCACTGAGCTCCAAATTCTGAACTGCAGTAAAACAATGTATGTTGTTTCAAGGAAACAGGCAGGCGCTTTAGCGTAGTTATTCAACGAACGCGTTGGGGACGGTCACTATAGTCACTTGCTCGATACCATTCTGTGTAGAAACTGTTCCTTGCTAGATAAAGAAGCTAATTTTATTGCCAGTCATTTGTATGTAATCTTAAAAGTAAGACGACTAATCCCGTTGTGAGATCACAAGAGTAAAGGTATCAATAGCTCGGGAGCTGTATAAAATAAATTTGCATAGTGGCATAACTCGATCGTTACCCCGCATGGCGTCCGCCCACCCGCGTGCGGGATAGCGACCAATCTACTTAACTTTTTCGACAGCCCGCACCCCGAATGCAAGCGCTAAAAACTATTATAAACGGTTACCTTCATGCGTACGCTGCGCCATAATTAAATCTTAAACCAAAGGCCGTAATTAAATGTAATTTATTGCACCCTATCTGTATATTTATTAATATTTTTGTAAGCTCGACATGTACCTTGACATTTTAAATCAATAAATTTTTGTATTGTTGTATTTATTGCAAGTAAACCAGAGATTATAAAACACAATCTTTCAGGGCAACCTAAGGATGGAAAGGAAAGAAACATAATAGATAAAACACAATGTTATAATTAATCGATGCTTCTCAGGACCAGCAGGCTGGCTATTTTCTGGCCCAAAGAATAAGTATCGCCATCCAACGTGGCAACACAGCCAGCATTCTGGGAACCTTCCCAGTCGGCAATGACGCGGAGGATTTTTAAACGATATTTTGTAATGTAAATATTTTCAGTATATAATTATGTATATTGTAATTCTTATTGTAAATAAATACATAGATGTTATAATAATAATTGCATTTATTCTTAAAAGTACAAGAATACATACGAAAACAACAAAATAACAGGATAACATAACAATATCCGTTATAATGTAAACCATGCGTGTTTTCAGTTCCATTAACGTTAGTTAAAATAAGTATAAAGCTGTTTCACAGACAGCCGGATGTGACGGCCATTTCGCGCGAATCTTGTTGAATTATTCGCACAAAATGGCGGTGGGTTGTGACGTTGTGACTACTCGGGTACGTCCAGAAACATTATACATGTATTAAGGTTATATAAAACCACAAAATGTAATCGTAAAAAACCCGCATTTTCGCTATAAAAACACTCATATACAAAGGAAATGCGACGGTATTTCCGAGCATTAAACCGGCGAATGTAACTTAATTTGTAATAATTTCATTTGTTATAATTTGCTCAGTAATCCTATTTAGCACTTACACGGATATACGGTATAAGCATTATTTGTTATTACGGCACTCGGTGAAAATCGTACTTAATTAGATAATTAGAACACTAGGTCAAACGCGTGCTTTTAACATGAAATTGAGTATATTTTGTGAGTAGGTACACACTGGCTCGACTGTCTTCTCCAAGGGATATGCAGAGGCATATGTTACGTCTTCATTTATTCATAAATTAAACGTGATACCGATAGCCTTTCTAACAATGGGCGTAGTCGTATTGTGTCGGAGAAAGTCTGCCCGTTCCTATCAACCTACAGAACGTTAGACTTACCTGGGATACCCGGTATTGGACGTAGCGGACACTTAAAAAAAGACAAGCTGTATTTTTAGCAACTATTTTTTCAAGATTTCTTAAGTTTTTTTTGCTCTCGCGTAATACGTGTCCTAACTACGCTTAGAATAGGGTTCTGTAGTCACCCTATTACGGATGCCTCTATAACTCCTGAAATAACAGACCTATATCTAACCCGCATTCAGATGAGGAGGACTTGGGCTGTCCATCATCAGTAGCACTCCTTATTGCCGCTAATCGGGAACTTTTATGTTTGCCCAACCTATAACTATACTGATATTATGTGAGTTTAAGCAGTCATTTTTACATGTACCTTTTGAATGTTTAAAGCCAATTTATTTATTCGAATGTTTTGATATGTCAAGATCAAACCTAATTAAAAACAACAAGCCGAACTTGTTGTCAGATAAATCGTTCTATTGTAAAGCCTCGGCAGAAACAAATACAATAAATTAACTCGAATATAATCGATAGAGTGTACAATCGAGATGTTGACTTTTCAATTAAGTCGACTGCCGATCTTGTGATGACAAGCGTACGATTAATCAATCGTGGTTGGTCGAATTGGGGTTCACAATCCTCCCCATACTATAGGAGGCGCGCCAAAATTATCACGAATTAATGGTTGGCCGTTTCGGACAGAGAACTATGCTCACTCATGTTTTATTTACTAATCCCGTTTCGGAGATAGACGGGAATAGACAAAGGTTTAATTAGTCTATTGATTTATAGATACGGTAATACATTATCCGTCCCTGTACAAGAACATTACTTTCTCTCTTCAGTGTCTAAATGTAATCTAATTACAAAAAAATCTGTATAGAACAAAATTTATGAAATTTGGTGCTGATTTCTGGTAAAATATTAGTTAATTTAATTTTTTCCAAACAATCATTTCTCTACCTACCTATTTTCTAGTAATGCGTTTACGACGCCTCTATTGTTTTGTTTGTATTTTGTGCACTTCACTTAAGGTTTTTAAATACAGAATAACAACTAAAGTGAAATGTCAAAATTAAAAAAGTTTATACCCCAATTCAAATTTAAAAGAAGAACGCATAATATTTCGAATAAATGGCAACACAAGGTGTGAGTTTCCACCCCCTAGTGCGGTATCTAAACGCGCGTACATTTCGAATCGACACCAATAGTCTATGTACGAAGTTGATTACTTTGAACATCAATCTTGAACTGTTTGCCAGAAATTGCGTTCTGATAAGAACGACGTCCTATTAACTGTCTTGATCTACTGCATGTTATGGACCGAAGACTGGTGCTACTTTTGCTTGTCATTCGAATGATGTTACATTATGATTATTTGCTTATTAGCAGATGTCTGCGGTTTTGTTTTAGTTTAGCTTTCTCGTAACATATATTATTATTTGTATCCAAATTGATCCAAACTGAACAGAAAAAAAGCTATTGATGGACTATCGACCGAATACTAAAACGTCACTCAAATATTTAGGAGCTGTTTAAATGCTTGACCAGCCCTTAAACTATTTATTCACTTTTGAGTGTCTGAATATTTGAGTGACATTTCAGTATTCCGTCACTAGTCTCTTAAAGAGTAGCTAAGTTACAGTTGATTTCAGTTTTTTAATGTGCTTTAAGGTGCTCACTACAAAAAGGACGACTCTCTGGCAAATATACCCAAAGATGGGCGTTTTCACATTGCACGATAACGATACACGATATCGTAAGTAGCAGCAGTAACTTTAAGGTAAGAATGCAAATAAAGAAGGCGATATTGTGGACGATATCGTCACGATATCGTGCAATGTAAAAACGCCCTATGTACCGACGAAGTTTTTTTGTAAATAATGTGAATTGTTTCTAACATGATGTGTTCCTTAATTTGAAAATTACTTATTTATTTTATCATCATGCGCGGGTAGATGGGACTCTGTACTGATGGCGCACACGAAGCAGGAACCATTGTCATTGCTTTCTTCTTTGTTTTGGTTTTACTAATATTAGGCTAGGAATGTTGTAACTAAACAATCTTACGGACTATATCTCAATTAAATTATGATTATAATCTCTGCTTAGCCCCTAATACAGTTTATCCGAAACATCTCCGTCCAAATTCCAGTAGTTCACTCGGAATACTTAATCCGGAATTGCTATTCAATAGTTGTACGCCTCGTACAAACTCGTCACTGATACAGACTTCCCAAAACCGTCGTAAACTAGAAACTTGTTAGTCTATTTATATAGCTAATAGCTGATCGCCGCAGCTCCGCCCGCGTTATATAGTTTTTTCGTTCCCGTGGTTACATATTACCGGGATAAAAAGTACTCTATGTTACTCAGGGATTATGTAGCTACATATCAGTGAAAGAATTTTCAAAATCGGATCAGTAGTTACGGAGCCTATTCGCTTCAAAGAAACTAACAATCAAATCTATCCTCTTTGTTTGTATATTATAATATAGAAGTATAGATTATACGTGATACGGATAGCCTTTCTAATAATGGGCGTAGTCGTATTGTTTCGGAGAAAGTCTGACTGACGACATCCAACGTAGTTTTATTTGCCCGTTCCCATCTACCCACAGAACGTTAGACTTACCTGGGATACCCGGTATTGGACGTAGCGGACACTTAAAAAAAGACAAGCTGTATTTAATATACCGAGTGTTACGTAAGGGCGTAGTGTATCAACCCGAAGCTAGCACCATCTGCTGGTCGACCAGAACCCGTTTCGATATGTAGCGACCGCCACAGAAGAAAAATAAAGTTCATAAAAAAAACATTATTACCGATTTTATTCGGTAATAATGTTTTTTTTTATAGGTCGGCGTCGGCGTTTGAAGTTTCCTAGAATTTTATTTAAAATCATTTAGCAAGGTCACATGTTAGTTCAGTTGCATTCTTTGCTTTGTGCAGTGAGGTAGCTAAATAGTTGTTTAGTGTGTTAATTTGTGAATTGTGTCAAGTTGTGTGTGATAGTGATTGTGTTGTGTAGTAATGGCTCTGAGTAACGAAGAGTTTTATGAGATGATGCTTTGTGTAGGAGCATCAGAAGGCAATTTGAGCGCTGCCCGGGAGTTGTACCTACCGTGAATTTTGAAACCTAAAAATACTGTGTACGCAGTCGAGTCGAAGCCGCATTTAGCACTGTTACACAAGAAGTTAACCTTTCCTGTAAACAGGTAAGTTTTTTATAAAATTGGGGACAGATATTTTACTGTCACTTGCATGTGGTGCACCTGTCGAACCACAGACGAGGATCTGGGGAAACATAACTATGTGTTGGCCAAAATTTAATTTACATAAACAACACTGCCGCGACCACCACGCGCTCATTGTCTAGTTGTAGCTACGTCAAGCCGTAGCATTGGGACACGTTTGTTTTGATTTGAAATATCTTTTTAAATTTTTTGATGAACTTTTTTTTCTTCTTTGGCGGTCGCCATATATCGAAACGGGTTATGGTCGACCAGCTGATGATGCTGGCTTCGGGTTGATATAACCCTTTCGTAACACCCTGTATTTAGCATCAATATTTTTTTTTTCAAGGTCAGATTTTTGAAGATACTGAAGGATTTCGCGATTCCAGGTAAAATAAGCTGATCTCAGGGCAACGTATATTATACCCTTTTATTCTAAAATAACAACATACTATTCCTTACTGCCGATAAGTTCGCGACGTTCATAAACTTTAGTCATAGTTGTAGGTATATGAACGTTTAAGTTTTGGTAGATCTCTATTGTTTAAACAGCAATTTACCCATAATACGTTTGATATTGACGAATATCTAAAGTAGTTATTGGTTGAGTTCCTTGTGGATCGTAATTATTATAGACTGTGTGCAAACAGTTAATTTTCAAGCATTAGTAGTCAATGCATGCACGATCAGTATAGGTCTTTACCTTACAGCAGTACTTTAGTTAATGCCCTTGGCTTTGCTTGCATGTAGAAGAATACTCGTTTTTCACACGCATATATGTTCGAAATGAAAGTATATAATTTCGTCAATTAACTGTATAATGCTATGTAGGTACAGTACTATTATTTCCACTTTAGCGCTCGGGATGTCTCGGATTGTGTCGCGAAGGTTCGTTTTTTCACTTTTGGTTCTCAATAGTGTCAACTGGCAAGCCCTAAAGTATGATTATACTCGTAAGATCTGTGAATAAGATGAAGGGTAGGACTTTTCTTTCCATCTATTTGTGTAACTTGTAGACTTAAGTAAACTGTATAAGATAACTTGAGGAACGGAAATGTTTATAGGGCACATCATCTTAATTACTCGTATTATTTGAATTTCTTCTTCTTTTGGTGCCATTTCTCAATGAAGGTTGGCGATCATCCTGGCAATTTGGACCTTTGACACAGTAGCTCTGAAGAGGGACCGGGTGCTCTTGTTGAACCACTGGCGTAGGTTCTTTATCCAGGATATTCTTCTTCCAACACTGCGTTTCCCCTATATCTTTCCCTGAATATAAAATAAATAAATATTTTTGGACATTCTCACACGACGTCATCTAGCCCAAATTAAGCGTATATAAGCTTGTGCTATAGATATATGGATCTAAACAACTGATAAACATACTTATATATTTCTAAATACATACATATCATACATAGAAAATACCCAAACTCCGAAACAAACATTAGTGGATCGAACAAATAATTTGATTCGACCCGGAATCGAACCTGGGACCTCAGGGACGGCAGTCGCAGACTCATACCACTGCGCCACCGAGGCAGTCAATATGCCCGAGATATTCCAACTATACCTATCTAACTATTTTAATTTTATAACAAAATTTTCACGTATTTGTCCTTATCTGATATGATTCATATACCTCTATGATACCAAATCAATGTGCACTACCCTTCCATGGCAGACAACCCCATCTGTCGACCCAGCCTTTCTGTAACATGGCGTATATTCCCATTGGGATTGCACGCACTCAAATTGAAATTAATAGTCGTCATAACTTCACAGAATGGGAATTGAAATATATTTTATATCCTACTGACCTATTAATATTATATTATGTGATTTACAGTGGGATGCACTTACTGATTGCTGATTACTGTCTAAAAACTGTCATTTTCTAAACGTCATCAGGCGCGTAGTAGCCTTTTACTGACCGACTGTGGAGTCAAGTAACCTGAACTACTCTTCTGAAAAAAAGTTATTCTTCAATAGTTAACAGGACCTCTCAGAATCTGAACCGCAAAAACAATGAGCTGAAGCCGGATACGAACCGGAGACAGTTTTCTTACCAGAGGGAATGTTCAATCCAACTGACAGACAAGAGAAACGTATTGCTTAAACAAATTCAGAAACCTTAACCATGTTACGGCAAAATATGTATAGGCAAGTACCTATTATTGTCGTTTTGTTTATTTTACTAATTAATAATGTACAAATATAAACAGTTAATCAACCAAAGTGAAGGTAATCGCCATCCAACACGTTGGATGCGCTATAATTGCTTAGATTCCCATCGCGATAATGAATTATGTCGTGTGAACAGCTTTTATACAATCAAACCACTTCTAACGTATGCAGTACGCGTGGATTTATAACCTCTATCCGCTTATGTACGAGTATCTGATCGGCGCAGCTCCGCCCGCGTGATTTAGTTTACTCGTTCCTGGTTTCCGTGGGAACACATTACCGGGATAAATAGTAGCCTATGTTACTCAGGGTGAATGTAGCTATCCAATGGTAAAAGAATTTTTGAAATCGGCACAGTAGTTTTTGAGTTTATTCATTACAAACATACCCTCAAAAATACAAATCTTTCCTCTTTATAATAATATAGATATATACATAAACCATATACTTACTATATATTTAAATTTTTAATGTTTATTTACCAACAGCTTAATTATATAGGTTAACTAGTATTAAAAATCGTAACCTGTGAATTACACAACAATTTTTAGGGTTCCGTACCCAATAGGTTAAACGTCAACCGTATTACTAAGACTCCGCAGTCCGTCCGTCTGTCTCCAGGCTGTATCTCGTGAACCGTGATAGCCTTAGATCAAAAATACCTAGATTACTGATCAGTGCTTTAAAAACGGCACCACTTCACCTCGGTCATTGCACACCTGCGCGCTTCAACCGCGCGCCGTTCTAAGTTCCTATTCCGCTTGCTGACTCTCGAGGGATGCGACAACGGCGCTGTACATTGATGCGCCTGTATTCATTATTACGAATTATTTCTATGTCAAACATCAATATACAACCTTGTTTATTTTAAAGATGATATTTGTAATAATTACCTATATAGTATTCGAGTGCCAAGATTCTGCGTTGTATTTGTACTGAATCCAA
This sequence comes from Nudaria mundana, assembly GCA_963556515.1. Lineage (NCBI taxonomy): Eukaryota > Metazoa > Arthropoda > Insecta > Lepidoptera > Erebidae > Nudaria > Nudaria mundana. The sequence continues at coordinate 21,670,645 of OY748291.1, read as the reverse complement.
TATCTATAGTATTTTTGATCTAAGGTGATAGCTATAAAATAGAAATTTTCACAGATGATGTAGGTATTTCTGTTGCTGCTATACGTACTTACTATATAAAAATAATTTAATAAATAAGGGGACTTACAACAATCGTTATTTGTTTGCTGTTTTAGTACGAAACCGTTTGTGTTTCCGAGTTCGTCTTGCACTTGGCACAGTATTTTTACTTTTTTACTTTGGGAACATTAGTGAATGTGGAATGTTATTTAATTAAGAGTTAGTGATAAGCGGATTGAAATATTTATATTCTTTTTTATATTAAAGATCCGATATTTAATAGTATATTTTAATAATTTCACATACCGTTAAATAATACGACTAAGTCTGTTTGCTGTATAATTGAACAGCTTTAATATTTTTTGTGATAAATAAATTCTTGTTATTCAAATAAATAACCTAGATCTCAAACTCAAAAATATTTATAAGTTACTAAAATAACACTTTTTAAAATAACATACGAATTTACATTTAAAGCCAGATTCGCAAATCAACAAGTGGAGATAAAGAGAAAAGAACCTGGCAATAAAAACTCCAGGCCATTCTTTTTCAATCATCAGTAACTACAATCATAGTATAATACACACAAATATGGAGTCGCAGGTTCCATGTCCGGGTCGAAACAAATATTTGTGTGATCCACAAATGTTTGTTTCGGAGTTTGGGTGTTTTCTATGTACTCGTATATTATGTATGTATTTTGAAATATATACGTATGTTTATCAGTTGTCTATATAGATCCCATAACACAAGCTTATGGCTTAGTTTGGGCTAGATGTGTTAGAACGTCCGAACAACGAATTTTTTATTAATTATTGAGCGGAGCGAAGCGAAGCTCTATCTTAGACGACAAGTGTAAATCGTTTGTGTACCAACTCCTCCGAAACGGCTCGACCGATTTTGACCAAATTTGGCATGCTGGTCGACATCATACCCGGGAGCATATCTCTGAAATCATTAAAATAGAAAATAATAAATATTTTATTGTATACCCACAAGAACAAAAGTAAATTTGTGAAAAATAGTGATAATCATAATCTAAACTTAAGAAATAAGGATAAACTGGCTGTTCCTAAATTTAGGCTTCATAAAGTGAGTAATTCTTTTGCGGAGAACTTTATTCGAATGTACAATACATTGCCAACCGAAATAGCAAATTTATCTGTTAATAAATTTAAAAAACTAATAAAACGTAAATTGTGCCATAAAGCTTATTATAGTATTAATGATTTCTTAGATGACAAGGCTGCCTGGTTGTAACACGAATTGCTCCTTTCTAAATAACTCTGTATTAGATTTAAGATTAAATATTTTGGAAAAACGCCGAACTGAGTTTCTTGAGGGCTCTTCTCAGTCTCGTTGCATTTTGGAACCCTCGGTAGAGTCACACCAACTTTTGACGAATCTAAATAATTTTCTAAAAATTTCAGAGATATTAAACGTTATTTTATTTATTTTATTTTATAGAGCATAAAAAAAATTGAGAAAATTTGCACCGCTGAACATTTGCAATTAGTAGCATTCATTGCATACCTAGTCTATTATATTATATTCTCCTACACATAAATCAAATGTGGAAGGACATTAAACACTTTCCCCACCAAATTCCCTGCTCTAAAAATAATATCATAAACTTATAACATTCACATTATAAGACCAAATAACAACAACACAACATAACATGAAACAAATAGTAAATCTCCAGCAAATCTTATTAAGATAATAATCAGCAATTTGCAAACATTGGCTCCGGGTTCCCTCTGGGGTCCACATAACTAAACTCGAAGGATTTTAATGGTATATTTTTGGTTGGGTTAATAAGAATTACCTACATTAGAACTTTGTGATGCTGGGCACCACGGGAAATACCGTTTGGTATATACCAGAGACGTCCTGCAACGGACGAAGGAGCGGCAACTAAAAAAAAAACATTGTGAAAAACAGAAATACTTTTTATTTTTTAAATAAACTCCCTTATAAATTCCACAATTTTCTTTATTATTTAAACTCCTGACCGGTTTCGCCCAATATATGATATCTCAATATAAGTGAATACCTCTTTGTTTATTTAAAACTACCTGATCGCCGCAGCTCCGTCCGTGTGATTTAGTTTACTCGTTCCCGGTTCCTGTGAGAACACATTACCGGGTCACTCAAGGTGAATGTAGCTTTCCAATGGTGAAATAAATTTTGAAATCGGCACAGTAGTTTTTGAGTTTATTCATTGCAAACATACACACAAAAATACAAATCTTTCCTCTTTATAATAGTATAGTGATGTATTATTATAAGTGTGGAACTTACACAAACAAGTGCCGACAATCGAAAGCATAATAAATAATGATAAATCTCATTTTTTCTCATTTTTTTTAAATTCCTCTTTCGTCTCTTACGTCCGTTGGCGGGCGTCTCTGGTGCACAAGCAGAAAGTATTTCTAGTGGCGCCCAACGATAAGGTTCATGACATAAAATTGCTTTGGAATAGATAAAACTTTTGTTTCAGATAAGTCGGGAGAAGTAGGTAATATATTTTGTAAGAACACTGATCAGAACACAACAGCTTTTGTTATAATAAATACCTATATAACTGATACAAATACTTACATCGCTAAACGCTTAAACGATGCTTCTCAGGACCAGACGGCTGGCAGCTTTCTGGCCCAAAGAATAAGTGTCGCCATCCAACGTGGCAACACAGCCAGCATTCTGGAAACCTTCCCAGTCGGCAATGACGCGGAGGATTTTTTAAACGATATTTTGTAATGTAAATATTTTAGTATATAATTATGTATATTGTAATTCTAGTTGTAAATAAAAATTCTTACTTAGTTGGTACTTACCAAATATATGTATTCACATTGCACAAATATTTAACTCGACCCTGGAATCGAAGCTGATCCCTTTTTGAATCTCACACAGGTGAAAAGTCCCACTACGCGACAAAGGTTTCATTTAAAATATGTGTTTTTTTTAATACTTCCTGACAATCACAAATACGATTTGCGATACGATAGCTGATGTAATAAGGTGTAATATAGGCTAATTTTTATCCCAATGTGTGGAATGTGTCCCCGCGGGAATTGGGAACCATAAAACTATTTCACGTCGGCGAAGCTGCGGGCGTCCGCAAGTTAAATATTCTAATCTATTTTATATTGGTAGCGTTCTGTTTCAATTTTAGTATTACACGATGTTTCGTATCATGTAGCTTTAAATTTGAACAAGGAAACGGGAACCTTCCTTATACAAGTAGGTAGGTACATAATTTTCTGAATTTGCAAGCCTGCAAATAGAATATACTGCCATGTACTGCAGCCGGCATTGCAGCAACTTCTGGCGCGAAATTAGTTCTATATTTAAAATTACGCATTCATTTAAAAAAAAAAATTCAAACAAACATTCTAAAATTAAAATAAATAATTAAACAATAAAAAAACTGCACATATCCAGATATTTAACTATAAGCAGGCGGGACTAACTTGTATTTAGGTTTGAACTAATATTATTGGAGTCCCGCCTGTTTATAGTTAAATATCTGGACGTGTGCAGTCGGGTTTTTTATTGTTTAATTATCTATTTGTATTTACAGCTTTTAGTTTCATACTTTTGTAGTACGATTTCTCATACCAACTTACATTGAAACATATAAGTTGTATTTATTTCTAAAATCCAATTCAAGTTTGACCAAGATTTTATTTTTGACAACGAACATTTTGCGCCAAAAGGCCAGGGTATACTTTTATTCACATTTTATGTACCCAGTGACACTAGGGAGATAATTACCTTTCATTTGAGATCATTCGTCCATTCGTCGAAATCCATCCAGCCGATAGGCCTGTAGAGGGGAACAAAGAAACATACATACAGACATACATACGCGCGAAACACATAACTAATAAAAATTATTATCTCTGGTCGTTCTTTTTTAGTTGAAAAACTGTTGAGTTTCAGCCGCGGTTATGATGTGATGTCATGACAAATGTTGGTAGTCGGAGTAATTCATGGCTCCGCTATACCAGCATTTGTCCCCACGATAAGGGCCGTAGTATTTTTATGAAATGGATGGAAACAGACTAACATTCTGTTGTAAATTATTACTTGCTGTTAAAGTGAATAAACGTTGTAGGTAAAGGTGAGGTGTTTGTACAAATAGTTATTCTTTATACGGTGTTTCATGAACCACACTACTTTACATAGCATTATTTTAATACTTCGATATCGCCTATGGGTTGTCGAGGTCAGATGGCAGTCGCTTCACGGAAAATATCGAAGTTCAGCCGCGAGCAGTTAGACTGGTTAGAGTTGGGAAAAGACTCGGTGAATGAAGATGATTTTTATACTTTTTCCCTTACTGCAAACTGCATGCTCTGCATTGGAGGATTGGGCTCTGCTGGGGACCTTCTTGAAGGGGGTCCTTCAAGAAGGTCCCCCAGAACTACAGTCTTCTCAACTACTAAGTAATCTTCGAGACAAAACCACGAACAGGTACTTATTTAGACTCTTCGAATTTGCTATTTACTGAAAATTGTAGGTACGTTGAATAATATTGAAAATATCTAAAATCTAATTTACCCTAGAATTGAGAAAAAAGGTCGCATAACACAGTTCTCTTTTGTACAATATTTATATCGAAGACTCAATTTTGTTTGGGAGTGACAAAATATCATATTTGCATACTTTTCTTCGTTCGCGCGTATAAACTGGTATTGATCCAGTGTGAATTCGTTTTTGTGAGAATTGGTATGTATTACAATAAGATTGGAGACGAGATTTTTGTTTAGACTATAGTACTATCACTGTAGTTCGCAGCTCTGGAATTTTCACGTTCTCGATATTCTCGGGAACCGCTCAGGAGCACAAACTGTCTTCGTACCAAATGTCATCAAATTCGATCCAATCGTTTTAAGGAAATGTTCCCCGCCTACTTCTTTCGATTCTCTTGTTCTCTTCTCTAAATATTATAAAATTGGAAAGTTTTATTTTTTTATTCATTTTATATATTTATTTATTTATGTACAACACAGAGAAATATAAAACAATAAATAGAGTACAAAGAGAACAGTGAGCAGTTAGTACAAATGCAATAATTATTCCTAAAGGAATCTTATATATACCTACATGACTCTTCCTAAGGGAAATCCCTTAGGAAGAGCAGAGATTACAAAGATACATACCTACCTACATAAAAAAATCCCGTGTATGTGTGTATGACTTCATGCATGTGTGTATGACTTCATGCATGTGTGTATCAACGAGTTTTTATACTGTCCGATATCCGCCAGTTATAACCTACCTACGTTGTTTGTAGAATAAAGAATTTCCCCACTTTAGGGGAAAATAACTTACAATGCCACCTTGATATTATTTCATTACTATAAGGTACTATTCCCTATTATGTGCTATAAGTTCCACCAAGTGCTGACAATCGAAAGGACCGACAACTATACGTTATGGTTACAAACCTCGATGGCTTGACAACTCGTTGAACAACAGCTTATAACAGTTATAACTAACTTCTTAACGATACAATAGCATGCTCTAATATATTCATGAGACTATAATCGTTATCGCCACAACGTGCAGTAGCTAACTTGCCAAGTTACCTACAATCGAAACTTACTTGCGAGATGTTCCGATACCTAGGAACGGGTAAATTAGTTTTATAGTGCGACAAATAGCTGGGAAACCAATTAACACGTAATTTATTGATCAGATATGTATAATTTTGTGTTATTGATCATGCTAGCTCGTTGCAACTGGATATCTTATTTTATCTTTGAACGCTACTATATTTCGAACATTTTGATTTCCTTCGGATTTAAATCTGGAACGAATGTGTTGGTTTTTGTATTTCGAATTGATATTAACGTACAAACGTAATTAATCGATATCGATCGTTTCGGAATTCATTGTTTTTTTTTATTTCTTTCGGACATAATTAGAACAGAGGCAAAAATTTATTTAAATTTGAAATCTACATTTTTTTAATTTTTTTCCTGATGACATTGACTTATTTCATGAGTTTCTTCCATTGAATAATAATATTCGCAACTTTTGTTTTTCTATATTGTCATTGGATGCAACATCTCACACAACGTTATCTAGCCCAAACTAAGATATAAGGTTGTGCTATGGGATCTAGACAACTGATAAACATACTTATATATTTCTAAATACAAACATAACACACATATATAACACCCAAACTCCAAAACAAACATTCGTGGATCACACAAATATTAGAACCCGAGACTCCGGAGTCGAAAGTCGACGCACTACCGACCACGCCACCGAAGCAGTTGAATACTTCCAAAACAAGTTTATTACCTCCTCTTTCTTAAGCAGAACTTAAAATTCCTTACCACAATAGACCATGTAAAAAATTATATATCATGAAAAATATTGAAAGCTTTCTAAGCAACTTTATTGATCGTCAATATATTTACGATAGTGCATAATCAAACAGAATTCTCGTGCACAACAGATAAATAAAAATATCATCCAACACAACCATCTTAATATCATTGGCAGACGTTGGGCCAATTCAGCAGAGTGATCGGCTTGTCTATGGTCCGCTGCTTACTAATCGAATACTCCAATACAGTAAGTACATCCCTAGTGTGTGCTAGTGCGTACTAAGGTACTGACAGCGTCGAGAAGCTCGTTGAACCGTATATGAGAAACCACCGAATCCCAAAGGATAATAATTATTTTATAACGAGCATAAACAGTGATGTAAATTTAAATTACTAGTATTATAAAAGCGAAAGTATGAAAGAGTTTTTTTTTTTTTCATTTAAGTTCAATTTATATTCAAGATTTTTTTACACAGTGCCATCTAACCCAAAGATTTCTTGCATATAAAATACTTGTCAAAAGTATACGTCTTAAGAAGACGTTTGTTCGAACTAAGTTTCACTAGAGAAGCGAATACAGTTTTCCTGTCTATTTTACTCTTCTAGAATACATTTTCGCCTACCTTTCTACCTTTCGCACAAACTTATTACAAACTCGCGTCCCTCATTTTAATAAGTAATCTGTAACAATTTAATTGCAAACATTACTCACAATAAGTTTAAATTAAGTACGCTTTTAGAATTAAATGAATTGGAAACAAAAAGCGTAACTTAGTAACAATTACGCTTACGCTACTATTGCCGTAAATATAATCGTTTCATTCACACGTAAACGTACATTACCTTTTGCTTTGTGAAATGGACTTGTTTCAAAACTCGAGTAACTCACGTCAAATAAACCACACAACTACGAACAAACCAAGTTATTGTAACATTCGAAATATATAGAGTATTCTGAAATACTTGTTAAGCAGTTCTCAGTTTCGACAGACACATACATCACGCCTATATCCTCAGTAGCACTTTTTCAGTAAATTTGTTGGGCCCACGGTACTACAGAAAATTCTTAACTAACTGTTATTCAAACTAAAATTACAACAGCCACAGCACAAAATAGAATCTCAGTAGGTAGTCCCAGCGAAGCAGGAGTTTGAAATGACGACTAAATTGGATCAGTGGTAACTTTTGTTGCTAATCTTGAATGCAGTGGATGCATCTTGGACGCCTTAGTCACGCTCTAAAACTTCCCAATCTCCTCCATCCTTGTATTTATTCCTCATATTCCTGCAAAAGTACGCCCGAGGATTATTGGCCTGTTATCGGAACTGGATAAATTACTTTATTACTCGCTCGCGGGGAACCCTTTCGACGTTGTAAAATGAAAGCACCAAAGCTATTTTCACGGCGGAATAGCGTTCGTTCCGCTTATAAAAGGATTCATTTTTTAAATCGATCGATATTATTTTGCGTGTGAGTAATCGTTCGTTGTTATGGAAAAATGAACGTGTCGCTTCAGCGGCCTTTGCGCTCCGTCGAACTACTCGTACGATATTTTTGGTCAAGCGCTTTCCTGTACTGAACTCTGATATTTTGGACCTTTTTTTTTTTTTTTTTTAATTTATTTTTCCAATATAATTAAAATACAATCTATACATTACAATGTCCCACACTACGAAGACCTCGCAGGGTCTATCTGAGTAAAGGGAGCCGCAATTAATAAACTAAATTATTTTTTAGAAATTATATATAAATTAGTTTAACTATACATTAGAAAACTGTCGATAATGTAGTTAACTACGGTTATTGGTATATGTGTTAATTGTTATATCTTCTCTCATTATGACATTTTGGAAGAAAGTGCAGTTTTAGTTTACATTTAAATGATTGATGAGTGCTTCTATAAAGATTCTGTAGGTCGTCAGGTAGCCCGTTTAAAAAGACAGGAAGCAAGTAGTCACCAACTCTTTCTCCATACACATTTTGAGTTTTAGGTAGTATGTATTTATTTTTGTGTATAATTGATCTCATGTACTCAGGTCTCGTCCTCTCAACCAGTCTCTCTGGTACACTAGTTTCAGTGAGGATACTAAATTTAATTTTATCAAAAACACTCATAACATTACAGTACTTGAATATTTCGCAATCATTGTTAGTATATTTTTCTTTAATATGCTTTGGTACAATCACCTTTAGCAAGCGCAATTGTAGGTTGTATATATCATTTAGGTATGTTTTATAAGTCCTACCATAGCTACTCAACCCATAGCCGACAACCGAGTCTGCCAAAGCCATGTATAACATCCGTAGTACTTGAAATGGTAATTTGAGTTTTAATACACTGAGCTTGCTTAATATAGATCTTAGTTTGTTACACACATTATCTATATGCTGTCTCCAGCAGAACCGGGTGTCAATCATGAGTCCGATGTACATATGTTGTGCCACAACCTCTAGTGTCGGGCACTTGCAACCACTATACAAAGACCTATGCATACAGTCGTGATTATGTGCTACAATTTCGGGTTTAGTCAACGTTTTATTATGTGAGGAGTGTATGTGAACTATTTTTGTCTTTTGTGCGTTTATTACTAAGCCTACATCATGCGCCCACTGGCACAGCTGGTTGAAGTCGACCTAAAAAGCCTAAAACCTTTTGAAGTTAAAATATTAAATTTCGTCAGACTACATTCAGTCAGACGTCAGTCAAAACTTGACAGTGTACCTAATAGTCAAATATTTAAACTTTTACATTTGAACAGAAAGCTACATCATTAGATTTAATGTTTTAATAGATTATTTTTGTGTACAATTAATAATATTTAAGTGTATCTATAAAGCTTTAAAATTTTCCCATCTTAAGATAATATCATTTACATAAATTACTTGAGTTTTCAATTCCATCTACGCCAATTCCCACCGCGTTCTGTAACCAAAAAGGAAATCATGCTAATTTCGAAAATGGAGTATCCTTGTATTAATTATTAAGGAACTAAAAACCCTTTTAACCTTGTTACATAGGAAATGTTATAGGGAGTGATCGTTTATCTTTATAAGTGTTTTGGGTATTAGTAAAAACGGGCGACGCTCATTGGGCAACTTAATAATATTACTAATGACATTAGGCGAGTGCGTGGACATCACTAGTGTTCTAATTTGTATTTAATGAATTAGTTTATGGCAACATCAGATCGATGTTTTATTAAAGCTTGAACACAGAATATTGAGTATTCCCTATTCTGTGTTATGTGTGGGCGAGAAAGGAACAACTAAGAAATGAAATTGTATTGATATCAAATCATTTGATCTGTTTTAGACTCCATGCCCGGTTCAGCGTTTGTAATATATAATAAACTGACAGATTTTTTTTTATATTATTTAACTAAGACACCCATTTATTATTGTGTTTTGCACATAGTGTCACAAATAACACAAGAGGCGTCGTGATACTGCCTTTTGTTGTACTCGATACAAGTGCGTACTCCGTTATTTAACAAACAGGCTTGTCTCTTGTTATGTTAAACCCGCCGGATTATCCCACTTATACCGAGTTTGATCAATTTAAACACCGACAGTGAAGCCTTTTAATAAGCCCCTTGTTTACGTTTAATTCCAAGCTTCGGGTCTTAAATCTAATGTGAATAAATGTTGCTTGATTAAAATCATTGTACTTACGGTTCGTAGCATTTTATTAAAACGGTAAATAAATATGTTATATGCCAACATTTGTTAGAGCGAAATCTTTCGTAGTACAAAAGTTGTGATCATGGGTGTGACAGTTTATATACACTCATAGTTTCTTTCTTAGGAACTTACATAAGTATCTTATATTTTCCTGGTACCTTATGTTATGAGTAACTTATGGAAATTGGTGGGCACTTTTCTGGCGTGCGGAAATCGTTTGCACTTAATAAAATTAAAAAAGAATAGGTTCACATATTAAAAAATAATAGGTTCACATAGAAACACATTGTTCTGTATTCAAATTAAGACAGTCGGCCATTTTGTTACGCTAACCGGCCTGTGTTTACACACCAGAAAATGTAGTTGTTATAATAATGCTGCAAGTGACTCTTTAATTACACACAGTTATGCGTTTGTACGAAAATTTTGCCTGTTAACAGGAATAGCTTATTAGGTTGCAAACTTTCGTGCCGTAAATATTATGCTAACGATATGTGCATATTTTAAAAAGTTCCAAGAGGATCTCCCCGCGGTGAACCTGCTGACCAGAGATCTAAGTAAGCTTTAGTGACCGTGTTTAGTGATGGGAGGTTTTTATTTGCTGGCAATAAGCCTATTTGAGGACCCGAATAGTAACTGTCGGAGTTTGGGTATGTGATTGCGAGTTTGTGATTATAATAATGTTCGCCTTCGCTTTACTTACATACATTTTTGCAGGTCATACAAAAGCCTGTAAAGAATTTTACGCCTGAGTCATAAATTACACTGTCTATTAACGAAAGGTTCATTAAAATTAATTAGATATTTAATACAAGTAGGTAGGTAATACCTACCTAAGCGAATTATGGTTTAGTTAATATTTGTGCAATATAGTTAGTAATAATAGTAAGTACCTATAGTTAATAAATTTCAGTAGTTTAAACTTAAATTTCATGGTAGATAAATAATCGTGTTCAATGGGTCCCTGTCACAACTTGTCTGAACAATAAATTACTGGCAAATGAAATACGCCGCGAGCCGAGCGCTTTAATAATAAACATCATTTTCAAAAATAAGCTAGATCTAAATATACAGTTATACGTGTTAACCTGGTATTTTCAGGTATTTTGTCCAAATTACAGCTATTTATGTCGTTTAATTACGGTATGGTCTTTTAAATGTGACGCGCATATGTTTGAATATCGTCAGTAACAAATCAAATAAAAATTGACAATTATTTAAAGTTACAGTTATTGAGCGGAGCGAAGCGGAGCTCAATCTTAGACGACAAGTGTAAATCGTTTGTGTGCCAACTCCTCCGAAACGGCTCGACCGATTTTGACCAAATTTGGCATGCAGGCAATGATATGCTATCCCTCGGGAACATCATTGCTATGCAGATGACAGCAGCAGGGACGGCTCCGCGAAGTATCTGCTGAACGCTCTCGACGCTATGCAGCGACGGACTATCCGTATTATAGATAGAAGAATAAATAGAGAATTTTTTTTTATTTTTCATTCGATTAATAAATTTATTCTGATATGTAATAAAAACATTTGTTCCGCTCAACATGTGCAATTAGCAGCATGCATTGCATACCTAGTGTAAATATAATGGTAAAATAATACGGGGTAATTAGAATTTAGTCTTGGCAACTTTCTGGAACGCCCAACAAGGATTGTTCGAAATTTGAATACTTTCAAATATGGAACTAAATTTGAAATTGTGATACGAGAATTATCAATTGCTTCCCAAAGTTGTTTATTCGAAATTATGTTCTGACTCATTAAGGTCCCCTGTATTCAACCTATTTATTTAGTATTATAAGATCGATGGCCTCAATACGTATTGCCTAATATATTATAACCATTTATTACAATTTGAGCACATATTGCGTTCACATAGGTATTAGACGGTCTGCCCTTAATGGGCGCTAATCCATCTCAGTCATGTGCAGCTCCCATTTCTTCGGGACGTGAAGGAACGTTCGGTCATTCTGAACGAGAGGATATTTCATACTTGCTATATGGGAAAAATCTATAAGTATTACAAAATAAATGGCTGGAATAATAACATTTTTCATGTCGAGACGAAATTAATAAATGTAGCGTCTGCAGAAGAACGTTAAGCTAAAACAAAACTTATGTCGTGATTGGACAAGTAACTGATAAGTGTTAAAAACTCAAGGTAGGTATGAAACTAGTTTGTAGTCATGTGAAAAAATATTGTAGATGAACTCGCAACTTTTTAAAGTTAGTGAAAATTAAACGACCTACATAACTTATAATTGGATTAGCATAGAATAGGCAACAAAAGATATTAGCTGGTACAATTCAAAATAGGAACATTGCGAGTCATTACGTTTCATATAACACGGAGGAGGCGCGTTAAGGCCGGCTCATTCGACATCACTCGACATAATTAACGACTACTATTGAGTTATTTACACACCCGCATGTGTCGGCGGAAACGGCGGTACACGATTGACATACCCAATTCTTAAATTATATACGGAATCTTTAGGAGAATTTCGATAAAAATCAATTGGATGTGTTATGGTCAACAAAGCTTCTAAAACAGAAATGGACAAGTAATTATGTAAGTGGTTTTAAATTAGTTTTTATGAAGAAAGTTACTTACTTACTGATACTTTTATCAGAAAAATAATCCATCAAAAAAACACAATAAAATAGAAATGCAAACATTTTCATAATAAGCGTCTCGGAATCTCTGGTCACAACGTGAGCTGTAAGGGCATCTGTTTATTACGCTTATAAATAATTCCTTAACTAAATATTTGTTGCACGACATGAAAACCCAACACGCCTAGAATCCACCATTTATTTATTTTCTTGTTTATGGATTTAATCAACTGACATTTCCGTGACTGCAGCACTTACAGCTACGGTTACACGGAACTTGTTTTAGTTTGACTAATTCATTAAAATTTTGTATCCGTCGCTTCGTGAAAATTGTATTTACTATTCCACGCATATGGAGAATTATAAATGTGATATAGTTCAAGTAACACTGAAACAGAATAAAAATCTAATACAGAAAAAGATCAGAGCCGGACATAAAAAAAAAACAAATTTACACCATGCCTTAAAAATAGTATAGGCACTTACCGGGAGCGTCGCGTACCCGGCGCGTCCGGCAATCCAATGAAAAACAAAGCAAACTTTTGGATGGATAAGTACTTCTTTTACACCCTGACTAATGTAATAATAATTTTTGAATGTCACCCCATCGATCAACACTTTGGCGGTTCATACCCGCCTATATGTACAATTTAATGTACTTATTGCACGTGATAGATCACCCCAGACGACACCCAAATCCATTAAACCGTGTCTAATTGATCGTGGATAGGAATTGAAAATGGCAAAAAGTAGTCTATGGGTCTGTCTGTCGCCGTCATCCGGAACCGACCGCCGGTCTACTGACTAAAATATTTGGCGTACAGCTATTCAGGAAGTCGGCCGGCAAGGGACCGAATAGCTTCGTTGAAATTTAGGATATTTCAGTTGGAAATTGTTTAAATACATACGACAAAATACTTACTTGAGTGCCTGCCGTTGTAGTTTTACGGAAAGTATTTAAAAAACCTATTTAGTTATCTGGTCCGTTATAGTTTTATTTTAAAGTTCATCATATGGACTACCATCATGACTTTTTTCAGATTCTTCGAGCTAGCCGTTTAGATTTTAGAGGGGGGGAACGTTCGGTTTTTTTTAAAGCTGAATATCTCGCTAACGGACACCTAAATCAAAAAATTGTCTTAGCAACCTCCCATAGTTTTAAAAATACCTATCTAATGATACCCCACGCAATGGTGTTGACGCGAGAAAAATCATCCCCACTTATTTACTTGTAGGGAAGGTACCCCAGAAAAAATATCTTTCATAATTTAATTTCAGCACTTTGTGTGAATAGTAAATACACATAATTTGTGCAAAGTTTCATCTTTCTAGGACTAACCGTTTGGGTTGAAAACCGAGGACGGACGGACGGACATGACAAAACTATAAGGGTTTCGAGACTTACTACGGAACCCTAAAAAGTTTAACTATATTAATTCCGCCTTACCATTGCCGAGCGTCCCAGGTACACCTTAACTGAAGAAGGTTTAGTATTTTTTTCGAAAATCTTATATCAATCAGCATAATCGTAGATCAAAGGGGATAATCGTAGATAATCGTAAATCAAACTGGATTTATTTCAACTTATGATTAATATGTAAATAATGTTAATTTTAAAATCATTACAAATTAAGCTTAACCTACAATAAAATGCATTAAACATTCATAGCGATGAGAACGTTTACAATTAAATTCTAAGTTTTAAACAACACTTGCTTCAACCCGACGCATTATGATAGGAGTTATTTAATTCGTACCAACAAGACCCTTGTCTTGACTACCATTATTCCCAGCCGTATATAATTTAAGACGTACAATAGTTTTATTGCAGCTTACCTTAGCACGTGCGGCGGAATTCCTGGGTTTGCGAAGAGCCTCCGCCCTTCGTACACCTGTACCTACTGTATAATATACTACGTATGTAAAATTCTAAACAGGGAAACTTTTGTGAGTATGAGCTTGCAAGGGTAATTTCTGCATCTACTTACCCAATCTCAACGATCGCCCGCGTGAATAAATTCCGGCGAGGTCACATTTCCTGGACGAAGTCAAGGGGTTTGAACAGACAGAGTAGCATACGTTGCGGAAACCTTTGTTTTTTAATGTGTAGTGATATTACACGGCTAATGCCCGAAATGCACCTAGATTAGCAGAAAACTTTAACTGATTATTTTTATAAAACACCAAAACTTGTTCGTGTTTCTTCAAGAGGCGACTACCTCAAGATATTGGGTAGCACAATGGCGTGTGATTGCGGCGCACTGCTGCATAAATCACTCTCGTTACTGTGTGGGACAAGACACGACCGTAACGACGATTCGGAAAATTTGTATCTTGGAATACATTTGGGCGTACATAATTGCAAAATGTTCTTTTAATATTTTGGTATAATGCTATTTGAATTAGGGATGTAATTGTATGACGTTCTCTTTTGTAAGTATCTCTAGATAATCTTCTCCCTTCTCAGTCCTCCACTCTTGTTAGAGTGGTTGTTGCTGCTGGTGGGTTAGGATGCCCCGTCACTTCTTTCAATTAGGGCGGCTCCACATCGAGCGATGCTTCTCTCTTCTTCCTTTGTCTCTGACATGCATTGCGAGACATTCCACTGCGGTTGATCAGTAGTGGACCTGATGAGGTCAATCCAGCGGTTTGGAGAACGACCCCGTGGTCTTGTACTTTCTA
Source organism: Nudaria mundana (assembly GCA_963556515.1). Classification (NCBI taxonomy): domain Eukaryota; kingdom Metazoa; phylum Arthropoda; class Insecta; order Lepidoptera; family Erebidae; genus Nudaria; species Nudaria mundana. Next base: position 21,655,265 of record OY748291.1, on the reverse strand, counting down.
CGTGCTCTTGCACAACTAGCCATAGAGCTGTTATTTCTAGTGATGTGTCCAAAGAACTTCAGTACCTATTCGTATCTGCACAGTCGATAATAGTCTGTTTTGTATTTGGTGCTTATTGCGGATCGACATCTTTTATGCATCTATTTTGACGATGCGCAAAACCAGTGCGAATGTTGATAATTCAAGTCACGTACATCCCTAAGCAATAAGGTTATCTGTCGTTATCACGACTAAGTTCCGTCCTAGACCTTGTTGAAAACTTAAAAAAAAATTAAAGAATCAAAGTCAATTCGCCACGTCAAGTCGTCATAGCTTATGACTTACGTCTGAGATATAATTCTCTACAGATTGCCTCTAAGAAATCTTAGATAATGCGTTACGAAGTTCGAAGCCGTGCCACTACTAGCTCTGTTCAGGGTCCGTAATTGTACCCATTATACCTTTGTTGCTATTGAGACCATTTCTAGTTCAGAATCCCTTCTCGGAAAATTATCTTAACATCAATTGTATTATTCAATTGGAATTCTGAGATTTTGGTCTAGGTTTCAGTACCATAATTACGCAGTCGGTTATACTGCGTAATTATTTATCTACTCGTAGTTAAGATTTGAGATTTTTTGTATTGTGAAACCTATAATGGATGAACCGATGTAAAAACTAAAAAGTAGGATGTACTTTTAAGTTTTTATTTCAGTTCTCGCAGCTACGTAGAGAAATCGTTGATAATATCGAATAAAGGTCACTAAAACATTGTAAACACATCGGCAGATAAAACAATCTTTCGAACAGTATCCAAAAAAGAAAGATTTCACGCCGACTTCTTGTGAACACTTCACATGTTAATGCCTACTTCATTTAGTTCGGCGATAGTGTTGCGCCCGCAAGAGTGCGGGTGGTCTGGCCACCCAGTCCCGCCCAGTTACATCATACTTATCGATAACGCACAACACTAACCATGCTTAAGTGTGTTACATGTCGATTTTATCGACAAGTTTAATTATAATAGGAGCCAGCCGGCTCTATTTATCGATGAAGAAGAATTATGAGATAGAGCGACAAGGAAGCTTAATGTACTCAGATAACCTTTGACGCCGATTCATTTTGACGTTTGCTTTTATTATCTATGCTACAACCTTTGATACTCGATAGCGAACTGAGCCGTGAAGGTTTTAATGCACCATTCAATTTTATTTGTCATTCACGCGGGTTTATATCCAAAGGAAAATATTTCTAACTTCCATATATCTCGGATTGCGTATTCCAAATTTATCAATTTTCGTTTCATTGAAATCCGTAAAAGATATGTGCGCTAAAAAATTTTGACTCACGTTCTTCGCTTCTAAATTTTATAAGTAATAAATAGTAAAATTGCCCGTCATATTCGTTGATATGACAATTTAGAAATCAAATAAATAATATCTGGATTTGTTGCCACGTTTTTCTATAATAATAGCACAAACTATCATACTCGTAGTATTCAACTTGTCTCAAATTGAATTAAAAATTAAGATTGTGGATCACCAATCTACAGTAATCATTTTAAAACCAAGCTCTAGTCTTAAATGAACTAAGAAATGAGGTCACAGTATAAATTCTGATAACACTGTGGCCTCTTTTCTTTAATCATTTCATTATTATTTATTGCTTTAATCTCTAAACCACCCAAAGAGTAACTAAACGCGCTATTTTAATTTCCGATTACTCGTCTAACGGTAATTAATATTAAGGCTTTCATACCCATATAATCGACTTTAATAACCAATCAGAACAGGTTACTTGAACCGCACAATGACGGTGTATCGATTAAGAATCTTTCACGTAGCTCTATACAAGAATTCCTTGCGGAATTTCCTCACGGCGTATCTTAATTGCGGGTAATTGCAAGAAAAGCCCTCCCATTAGAGCCCTCCTCGCAAAGAGTAAACGAATTAACTGACACGTAGCTACCCAACTGAGAGCCGGTAAATTCGTTTTAAAACATCTCCGGTACAGGTGCGAAAAAGCCAAGTCTAAGTAGAATAGATTCAAAGAATGAGAACGCAAGCATGGGGCTTTAAAGTGATGAAAATTTTAAGACTTGCTTTATGTTGCTCGTTTTAGTAAAGAATAATACATACGTGTGTATATTAGGAAGAGATTTTTAGTTGTGTGGGAAAACAGTAAATCTGCGAGGAAATTATGTGGGTTATTAGAACTTATTGTAACTATCAGACATTCTGCGGCAGTTTTTGAAACAGTCTGGATCTCGACGGATACCACTGGTACTAAAATAATTATGAGTTGAGTAGACATAAAAAAAGTCGGCGAAATACATTTTTGTTAAATACGCTAGTACCTCCTATTAATTATTTTGTGATAGGTATCTAAAAGACCTCGTGAGTTTCATTGTATCGTCAAAAGAAAAAAAAGAAGTGCTTTCGATAACCATTCTTATTTCAAAAATCCAAAATGCATCAGTGTGTAGTACTCATTCATAAAACCAATGAACTGTCACAATAAATTTAAATTTCGAATAAAGTACGTTTTGTTACTGCATCGCACGTAACGCAAAATGGGCCGCTAATGTGGCGGTTAATTGACCGCCTCATTAGTGCCAGTCGGTGGCGGAAGGCGGCATCTCTTCAGAACTTATGCCACATCCGACTGCATTGTTATCTGAGTACAGCATTTGATTTTTCACTGAAAACCGTTTTCCTAATACCTAAAAGAGGTACGAATTGTGAACTGCATTCTGTCTCCGCTCTCACAAGTGCAATACGTCTATGAATGCACTTAGGACTACCATACGGCTGCACTTTAATGATCTCGCATAAATTTTTACGTTTGAATTTTATTTCCTCGACCCCGTTGGTCCTCTGTGAGGTAATAAAATGTATCACTGCCCATTAAACAGCAAACTGCTCATGATTTTGTCTGATTACGTATATGTACTTACGTACCTAAATGTATCTGTATATCAAATATTGGATAGAAACAGGCGTTACCTGGCGAAAATCCATGACAAAGTAATGGTGAGTAAGAACAGCCGCTGTTCTCGTTGAGACAGTCTTGATAATGCCTCGTTTAGAGGCGAAACAATTGTCGACGTTTTGTTGTCTTTTTTAAACTCTGCAAAAAATAATGCTATTATAATTTTAATAAGTTTTAACATCTTACTTACCATTACTGTATCTGTATATGTCCAGTCAGCTTGCTTTTCATTTAAATTTTAAATTTTTTCGCAGTTTCATCACATGAGTTGAGACGAAGAGTCTTTACATTTTGGTATAATTGCGAAAAGCAAAAAAAAATAAACAGTATAACATAGTTATTTGACTAATTTAAGGTAGCACGCAGTAAGCAGGTGCAGGTACTAAACGTGGTGGATTTAATCATATAATCTGTGGCAATGTCCATCTGATATGAGATGATATTGTAACGCCATCTCGTAGCGAGTAATAAGACTACCAAATTCAGCGCCATCTAGTAGCAAATCGCAGTACTACTACGTAACGTGTTTCTGGAATATTCTCTCAAGGTAACTTCTACGTAACGCGTTTCTCGACACATCTAGAAGGTTCCGGAGAGTGACAGAGTGTTCGCGATGATTCTAGGCTGAAACTTCTAGACCAATGAACGCCCTATATATGCCGAGCGCTTGGGCGGGAGAGGATCAGTATTTCCAGAGCGATGATACGAGTTATACCTGCTAGTTCAAGTGCGAATAAAAGTGTTCAGTGAAGCTTATAGTGAAGTGCAAATTAGTGGTGTAATAAAATAAAGTGTTTTGTGCTAGTTTGATCGGCATTTTTAATTCCGTAGAACCCCGGCTCGTAACAATTGGTGTCAGAATTGGGGATTTGAACAATGCCGGTGTTACCGAAAGAAGACACAGAGGGCGTCCGTACCAGGGGTCAGCGCCAGCAGGAGTTGGACAGCAGGCGCTTCGGAGGTAATACGCTGGAGAGGTTGGGTGGTCAGCAGCAGCCAACGGTGGAAGCTGGCCCGCCCACGGTATCTCCAGTGCCAGCACCTCCAGACTTTGCTGCGCTGATGGCGATGCTACAGGAGCAGGCCCGCCACCAGGAGGAGCAGGCCCTCCGGTTGGAAGAACAACTGCTGCGTGACAAGGAGGAGCAGACACGCCGCCAGGAGGAGCAGGCACGCCGCCAGGAGGAGCAGGCACGCCGCCAGGAGGAACAGATGCTCCTCATGAAAGATCTTAGAGCGACTTTTGGCAAGGAGATAAATGTGAAGTTCATCATGTTGAGAACCGAATCACGGAAGCCGAAACTCGGATAGAAGATGTAAAAAAACAGATTACAGATGTGAGGAAAGAGCTAGGAAATCTGAAAGCTGGAGATGGGGTTGCGACTTCCTTACCTGCTGTGCCTTCAGCACGTGGATTTAAAGTACCTCCATTCGATGGGACATCTTCATGGTCGGCCTATAAAAAGCAGTTTAAGGCCGTTAAGAAGGCAAACGGGTGGAGCAAAGCCCAGGCCATGACTGCGCTTACATTGGGTCTGCGAGACAAGGCGTTAACCATCCTAGAAACTCTCGGAGACGATGTATCCTACGAGCAGCTACTAGAAGCCTTGGAAGCCAGATACGGTGACGCTCACCTGGAACACGTGTATCGTGCGCAGCTGAAGGATCGTGTCCAGCGCACTGGTGAAAACTTGCTACAGTGGGCCCTGGAAGTTGAGAAGCTGGTACGGAAAGCATACCAGTCGGTACCTGCGCTCATCAATGGGAATCTGGTGCAAGCATTCATCGACGGCATCCACGACCTGGAAGTCAGGGCTGCAGTGAGACTCGGGCACCATGAGACTCTCAAAGACGCCTTGGCTCATGCTTTGGAGGTCGAAGCCGTACGGAAGGATCATCGATCTCACCGCGTCAGGGAAGTTGTAGCATCACTGGCTCGCGACCGTTTCACAAGGTATAGCCCTAGGTGCTACATATGTGGTGAGAGGGGCCACCTTCGATCCAGTTGCCCAAAGCGGACTGCTGAAAGAGAAGAAAGTCGTTCCCAAGAGGATAGGGTGGCTAACGTGGTGACGTTAGCCACCCTATCCTCTCGCTGGGAGGTGTCCCTGCAACAGCAGGGAAACGAATAAATGCCAGGACTGCGGGGCGGGTGCTGGCTGATGTTAGAAGAGCCCCAAGGGTTTCGATCTCACAAACCCAGGATGGGAACAGCCTGATCATTAAGGGCGAGGTAAATGGAACACCATGCAAGCTGACAATAGATACTGGAGCATCTCGCACGGTTGTCAGTTCCCGACTTGCAAATCGGTTCCTTGGGGACTCTGCAAACCGTAACCGCATCAACTTGGTAACAGCCACTGGTCAGCGCATACCCGTCCGAGGAGAGAAAAAGATGCAGTTAAAGTTGGGTAATGGAATTTACCTGCATAATGTCATCGTGGCCGACATAATGGACGACTGCATATTGGGCTTAGACTTTATGAGGAAGAACTCTTGTGAGATCGACGTCAAGCAAGGAGCGATGAAATGTGGTCAAGAGGAACTTTTCATGGAAGGAGCGTTATCAGGAAAAGTGTACAGCTTGAAGAAGGTCGTGCTTCGTGCCAGATCAGAAACGACTGTACAAGTTAGTCTCCCTCAGAATTCTGGGCGAACATATCGATGTGTACTCATAGAAGGGATACACAATGACCTTCCATGGAAAATGGCCCGAACTCTAGTAAGAGCCAATGAAGCCTCAGTGGTACGTGTGCTGAACCTTAGTGATAAGGAACACGTGATAGAAAAGAGCACATTGATTGGCACTTGCGAAGAAGTAGATTGGATGCGCCGATGCCAAGAGTTGAGTACTGGGAACATCGTCAACAAGGACGCTAGAAACAACGTGTTGACACTTTTAGAAGACTGTCGTAACATCTTATCAAAGAATGAAATGGACAAGGCTAAGAAGATGTTACTCAAGTACGCCGATATTTTCTCTTCGAGTGATGCTGACATTGGGAAGACTGGATTGGTTAGTCATAAAATCAATACAGGAAATGAGGCACCCATCCGTCAGCGACCAAGGAGACTGCCAGTAGCACGAGAAAAGGAAGTTGAGACCATGATTGAAGGAATGGTAAAAGATGGTGTGATAGAAGCATCGTCAAGTCCATGGTGCTCACCTGTAGTGCTGGTAAGGAAGAAAGATGGCAGTATGCGGTTTTGTGTCGACTATCGTCGTCTGAACGACGTTACGAAAAAGGACAGCTACCCGTTACCAAGGATCGATGACACGTTGGACATGCTGACAGGGGTGAAGTGGTTTAGCCCGCTAGACCTGAAAAGTGGTTACTGGCAAGTTGAAATCGATCCTAAGGATAAAGAGAAGACTGCATTTTCCACTGGAAAGGGTTTGTGGCAGTTTAAAGTTATGCCATTTGGTTTATGCAACGCCCCGGCAACTTTTGAAGGACGGAAGCTGCGGCATCGCATTCCAGGAGCTAAAGAATCGTCTGTGCAATACACCTATTTTGGGTTATCCTGATGCGGAAAATGAATTTATAGTTGACACAGACGCAAGTGATATCGGACTCGGAGGTGTGTTATCTCAACGGAAAGGCGGTCGAGAGGTCGTTATAGCCTACTTCAGCAAATCCTTATCGAAACCTGAAAGGAATTATTGCGTCACGAGGAGAGAATTACTCGCCGTGGTGAAGACATTGCAGCATTTCAGCAAATATTTACTAGGGCGAAAATTCCTTATACGTACCGACCATGCTGCATTGAAGTGGCTATTACAATTCAAGAATCCAGAAGGACAAGTCGCCAGATGGATTGAGCTACTACAGGAATATGACTTTGTAATCGAACATCGCAGTGGGAGATCCCATGGCAACGCAGACGCATTGTCAAGAAGACCTTGCCCTGAAGACTGTAAGCACTGTGCCAAACAGGAGATAAAGGAAGCCATACCTGTGAAGATGCTTAAAACGGATCTGAGTGACGAATGGAAAGAAAGCCTACAACATGCTCAACAGGACGACGCAGACATCAAGCCAATATTTTAGTGGATTAAAGCAAGTGCTCCTCAACCCATGTGGAGTGACGTCGCTTCAATGAGTTCAATCACAAAAAGTTATTGGGCGCAATGGGACAGTTTAGTTATTCAGGATGGAGTCTTGTGCCGCAAATGGGAAAATGCTCGAGGAGACAGCTGTCATTTGCAAATGGTCGTCCCTAAAGTTAAGGTCCCAGATGTGCTACAGCTCTACCATAATGAATGTTCAGGGGGCCATATGGGAGTAAAAAGGACTCTGTTGAAGATACGTGATCGGTTTTACTGGATCCACTGTCGTGACGACGTTGAGGACTGGTGTCGCAAATGTACGAGTTGTGCTGCTGTGAAGTGACCTCATACACAGAGCAGAGGTGCACTGAAACTGTATAACGTTGGGGCACCATGGGAAAGGATAGCCCTAGATGTTGCGGGACCGTTTCCTGAAAGTGAAAGCGGAAACAAGTACTTCATGATTGTGATGGATTATTTCACGAAGTGGCCAGAAGTCTTCGCTATACCTAATCAAGAAGCTACCACGGTCGCAGATAAATTAGTTCACGAAGTCTTCTGTCGTTTCGGGGTGCCTCTAGAAATCCATAGCGATCAAGGAAGAAATTTTGAATCTCAGGTGTTCCAGTAAATGTGTCGGGTCATGGGTACTCACAAAACCATAACGACCTCTTACCACCCGCAGTCAGATGGAATGGTGGAGCAATTTAATCAGACATTGGAGAGATATCTGGCGAAAGTTGTGGAAAGCAGGCAAAAAGATTGGGACAAGCACATCCAACCGTTTCTTTTGTCTTACCGCAGTGCGGTTCACGAAAGCACGTCAGTGACACCAGCTTATGCGAACTTTGGAAGAGAATTACGGTTGCCTGCCGACTTAATAACCGGTATACCGCCTGACGCTCCACGCAATATCACCGATTATGCGAATGACTTGCGCAGCAGGATGAATGACATTTATGAGCATGTCGGACAATCAGGTCAACAAATGTCTGAAAAGATGAAGACCCGTTACGACCGAAAGACAAACAATAATGGCTTCGATGAAGGTTCGTTAGTGTGGTTACATAACCCAGTCCGCAGTAAAGGGAAGTCTCCTAAACTGCAAGCTAAATGGGATGGACCATACCGAGTTGTGACCAAGATTAACGATGTCACTTGCCGAATACAGAGGAGTCCAAGAAGTGCGCCAAAGATAGTTCATGTGGATCGATTGGCGCGATATTATGGGCCTGACAATGCTCGGGACGAGCATGTCTTAGGAGGGGGCAGTGTAACGCCATCTCGTAGCGAGTAATAAGACTACCAAATTCAGCGCCATCTAGTAGCAAATCGCAGTACTACTACGTAACGTGTTTCTGGAATATTCTCTCAAGGTAACTTCTACGTAACGCGTTTCTCGACACATCTAGAAGGTTCCGGAGAGTGACAGAGTGTTCGCGATGATTCTAGGCTGAAACTTCTAGACCAATGAACGCCCTATATATGCCGAGCGCTTGGGCGGGAGAGGATCAGTATATCCAGAGTGATGATACGAGTTATACCTGCTAGTTAAAGTGCGAATAAAAGTGTTCAGTGAAGCTTATAGTGAAGTGTTTTTTTTTATTTTTTATATTTAGGTCGACAAATTGAAGCCACCCGCCTGATGGTAAGCTGAGGCGACGTCTGGCAATTGAGGGCGACTCTCACAGTACACAGGAATACTATAGAGAGTGGCCCTCAACTTGACGACCCAGTAATGTGCCTCTTCACGCTTCGCTTAAAGAGCCCAGGGTTATATGTTGGAGGAAACACGTGCGCAGGCAGGGCGTTCCAAGCCACCATCGTTCGGCAGAGAAACGATCGTTTAAAACGCTCGGTTCTCGCGAAGACGGTTTCCACGGTAAGAGGGTGACATCTCTGCCCGGCACGCGTTGTTCGGGATCGGAAGGGAGAGGGTGGGATCAGGTTGAAGAGCTCTTCAGAACACTCACCGTGGTAAATACGGTAGAACGCGGCCAAGGAAGCAATTGTTCGGCGCTGGGCTAGCGGCTCAATGCTTCCCGTTACCTCCGGACAGTCTATAATGCGAACAGCGCGTCGCTGCATAGCGTCGAGTGCGTCCAGCAAATACTTCGCGGAGTCGTCCCAGAGGTGAGAGCAGTATTCAACGCAGGGTCTAATCTGCGTTTTGTACAGCAGACACCTCTGGTGCGGTGTAAAGAATCGCTTTACCTTGTTCGCGGAAACTAGGAATACCTAGTTTCCGCGAAGCTAGCCCAATACATCTCTCAATGTATTTTGTGTTATTGAGCTCTCGACGAACGTCTATGCCAAGGATGTCTAGATTGTCCTTCATTGGTAATATTGCATTCTGAAGAGTGGGTAGGGGAAGGAAAGGGGATTTTTTCGCTGTAAATGCACACGCCTGTGTTTTGTGGGCATTGAACTCGACCAACTTCTCGGCACCCCATTGGGAGATACTGTCGAGGTTTCGGTCGAGATCACCCACGAGATGTCGTCTCTCCTCCTCTATCACAGATCGCCCCGCCGTCGGACGAACCGAGTAACTCCCATCCAATGTACTGTCATCTGCATAGCAATGAATGTTCCCGAGGGAAAGCATATCATTGATATGCAGAAGAAAGAGAGTTGGTGACAGTACGGACCCCTGCGGTACCCCGGCTTTCACTTGCAAGAAGCGAGAAGCCTGGCCATCGCAGAGGACCCGCACTCGGCGCTTGTTTAAAAAACTGGCAATCCAGCTGCACAGTTGAAATTACTGGTGTAATAAAATAAAGTGTTTTGTGCTAGTTTGATCGGCATTTTTAATTCCGTAGAACCCCGGCTCGTAACAATATGTTTAGTTATTGCAATATACGCGCTCTGCAAATACGCGCTCTGCAAATACGCGCTCTAGATTGGACGCTCTTGGCAATTAGCGAGTAATGGAGTCCAGGCTGAGTGCAATTTGCTGGTAATCTGACGATAAAATGCGGTTTTCTACTGTATCAGTATCTATAATAGTGATGTAATGCAAGCTTTAACAATCTGAATGCCTTTTCTTCTTATCGTTTGAATAGTGATCAATGAGAACAACCATGAGTCGGAGTAAGGCCATGTTTGTATTATCAGTCGTGACTATGGATTCATTGGCAGATTCCGGAATCGGCCAACAAGATTCTCGCGACTTACGGACGCCACTGATAGCATGAACACTGAGTCGGTCTTGGCTGATTAAAATACTCCTTCACTAAGGTCGTCTCAATGGCCTTTCTTTAAGAAACCTATATGATTTAAATTTATTAAGAAAATAAAAATGCTATTTCGAATATATTATTATTATATCGAAACACGTTGTTACGTGAACAGATATTACACATAGGTATGCTTGTCATACAATCGTATGAAAATACGATTGTTCTACTATTGTTTATAATATAACTTATGAATTTATTTACGACAAAAGCACAGATAATGGTAAATAAACTAACCAAATATTTTTTATTCTGTTTCAGGTAAGTTGCAGAATTCAAAAAAGATCGTCAGTTAAAGAAACCAAGAGTTGAAAGGGTAAAAAAGAAAGTGTTACTTTAAGTAGAGGCCCAATCAAAAATATCTCGTTACCAAGTTTTCCTCACGAGCACGCGGTGCACTAATTTCATTCGTACGAAAATTCCATATTCAATAATAAACCGCCATCTTGAACTATCTTTGAAGTTCCATATTTGAATTTCTCATACAAAACGCTATTATCTTTTTTCAACGCGTTTTTTATTTTCCGACGAAACATAAAATGTCAATAACGCTTGACACGACTTGTAGATGAATAAAACATGTGAATAGAAATCAAACTTTTGTCTCATGAACCTTTTGCAAGCTTTAGATAGATGTCATGTAAATTTTGAATGAAGGTCGAAATAGATGTGACGACCGCAGGGCGTGACTTTACGACATTTATATATGTGGTCAAAAGGCTAGAAAAAGGTTTTGAACCGCTAATATATTAAAAAGTAAGGGTACCTACTTCGTTTTGATCTTGTCCAATGTCGCTACTAGTATTTTATTTCTTAACGGTATTCTATTTGCATCTTATAAAATTAAAAGTAGGTGTACATACGTAGGTAGTATATTTTCAAGCACTATTATCAAAATAGATCTCAAGAACTGTCCGAGTGTAAAATCAAAATGATGTCTGATGTTTGTTAATATTATATTTCTGTTTTAAAAAGTGACCTTTTAATTCAAACTCATTTAAATATAAATAATCAGAATACATTTGACTAAATTTCATACAAAGCTTAAGATTGTTCCAATCTGTCGAGTACATCGTTCACGTTCTCTTGTTAAAACTTTGCACAATATTTCCTTAATTTACACAACTCGATTAATAGACACACCTTTTCTTCACACAAACTCACAAGGGCACGCGTCAAACTCTTAAAACTAAATTAAGAGGCGGCAAAACGACAAAGTTGCCAGCGTTTGATAAATTACGGCTAATGCGCGCTCCTGAATTCACTTCGTATGTGAGTTGGTACTCGTTAACTTATACTCACAATACTAAATTGTTTATACCGTTGCATTACGTCATATCCGTGATAATTCAGTTAATATTCGAAATTCGAATGGATTTAAATGACATTAATCACAGGCTTTTTGCCTGTCGTCCGAATTATCAGTAATCCTTTTGTACGCGTTCGATTTAAAATAGGAATGTTACGTTTTGGAGTAGTTAAAAATGGAAGGTTTTTTTATATTATTAGTGTACATACATACTCTTACTGATTATTACTTATTATTACAGCGTTGCTAACAAATATAAAACATACCGAGTTAAAAAGCCATTTCTTTTTTGGAGGCGGTTAATAATAATATAAATTTTACTAGATATTGTGGAGGGTTATTTTCGAAGTTCCGCATCTAGTTTGCCTTAGAACATAAACAACGCACGCTCATGCCACGAGGCTGTATACCCTGTGCCTACACGACTTAGTAATTAATTCCGCTTTCTGGTATCTGTCTGCAGTATGAATATTAATGTAGTAAAGATAATATGCTAATACTGAATGCATTTGTATTTCTCCAGAGTCAAGGAACAGATAACGCCACGATAGCAGATAATCTAGGATTTACGCTGCAATGTATTAAAGTTCAAACTACAACTTGCATGTAAATTTTCATTATATATTTACAGAGAATTGTTATCTAGGATAGCAATTTTTATTATAAGTTTGGTGGTGGCAAATTAAGCTTGGGCTATTTGACTATTTATGCAACAATGCCATTGTAGTGGCTATATAAGTCATTTATTTTTGAGTCTATACGATGTGGCTTCGATTCCCAATCACCATTCAACGGACGTGGACCCACTCCTAACAAACTTTAATTGGGTATAAAAAAATACATATAAATCGTCAAATGCAATTTGACGAGTTCTTTAAAAATTTGCATATTTATGTTCACAAAACTATACTTACCTAATTAATTATTAGGTACCGACACCTTAACTGTCACCTTATTTCGTGATTAAGTGTAGTTGGCTAGTTTACCCCAATAATAAACCAATAACTCTATTAACAAAAGTACAAAACTCAATAACAAAACCGCAACGATAAAATACCTTTAATTCGTTAAGCAAATACCGGACAATACCGGCTATGTCTTTGTGGTATTAAGCCATTAATAACATTAACAATGCGGTGTCCCTCGCCGGGTAATTGAACCACGGACCGTCTGTTATCTTACCGGTGCGGAGTCTAATCAAATTGTCTATGAATGCTAATTAATCATGTTTCAGATTTGACTATGGTTTATTAGAGCGTAGCGAGCGAAGCTCTTATGGTGCAAGAAAGTTCAATCCTTTCTTATGCGAGATCTCTGTCGATACTTTACCGATTACAACAATTTATATATCAAATTAAACTAGATTTAAAAAAAAAAAGTTTTTTACACAAAGATATGTGATGCGTGCTGCGCTCTAATATGCTGCCGCGAAGCAGGGTGGCGACCTAGTTTAAGATTTGTGACACGATAAACCCGAACAAGAACAAGAAGGAATGTTCTTAGCAGGAAATCAGATCTTCTTCGACATTAGTTGGTTGAAATATTTCAACCAATCATATCCGCAATAAAAAGGGTCAAGTGACCGAACTAACACTAAAAAATGCGAGATGCGCTGGCTTCCTCGCTCGGCTGAGAATATCTACGCCAAATGTACACCTATAAATATTTGCGTTTGAACTCGTGCCCGCACTTACGCACGTACTAACATTACACCTTCATATTTTTAATAGTTATTTATTTACCTGAAGTGTCCATACAAAGAAAAATAAATTGTGCCAATCAATAAATTTAACGTAATGAAGTTTGTAATGAAGGTTGCCTGGAAGAGATTGCTCTTTAGCAATAAGGCCGCCTATTGTACATTATATTTTTTAAACTTGTCATAAACCATTTGTTTCTCTATTATTTACAATAAAGAGTATTTACTTACTTACTTACTGAAGTAGCGAAGAATGAACTCATTGTATGTCAGTTAATTTTAGGCTAGTTCAATTATAAGGAGGTGTGGCGTATGCGCAACTGGAGAATGGTAGAAGATTGTCGAAGGTTCTCGAACCGACTTCTCGTATTATCTGGACGTTTCTTACATATGATGTCAGAGGTTCGCTAAGTACACGCCACACTACCTAAGCCGCTGAAGGGAAGGCGTAAAGAAAAATAAAAAAAGACAGGGAGGAAAACTCTGTAACTCTCAATTACTTTGCATAACTCATTATAAAACATTTGACGTCGCCGTTGCTCGGTCTGAAGGGAGATGGTAGTAATTGCTCGGTCGAGCCGGTTGGCAAAAGCATTTTCTACTAGTCCTCATCTCATATCAGTGTTCATACGTCTTATATCAAAACAAGATTAAACTCCACAGTCGAATCCACACCTCTGATCATTTAACAAGTCAGTCACGAGTTACAATCAATGTGTTATTTAACGCAATATATCAACAGTACTGAAGTGCGATGAAAGGCCGATGATATTTATTTTGTGGAGTGCTTGCGTTAACGCGCTAAGTGCCGCCACTGAACCGAACACAGTATTTGTACTACACCCATTAAGGCATTGAGCAAAGTTCTTACCGTCAAAGGGCTTTACCTATGAATTTACAGACCATTTTGTTATCAATATACATTTTATTTTTACTGTGTTATATTTAGCCCACCTAACACTGAGGTCGTCGTATCTATAATACGTGTAAGGTGTGTACCTACCTGTCCTTACCTGGTGACAGAGAGACAGACGCACTAGGATCTGGCATAATACGAGAATAGCTAAGTTCCCGGAGTGCACAATAGGATCGCACCCAATTACGTGGATCAATTCGAATGTCAAGCAGATCAACAAGACATTTCGGGTGTATAGACAGGACTGCGTGCCTATGCGTTTATTTAATTGTAGTACTGGATTTGCGTTGCATAATTTCAGTGTTTACGTTTGACTCCTTGCTGTCTTTGGAATTAGAAAATAAATGCATGTATTCTAGCCAAAATTTCGAAATTTCTGTCGTTCATAAGTTTATAATTTTTGACGAAATTTTTGACATCACAATCAAAAGTTGATTACTAAAAATGTAATCATAGAACGTTGTACACGTAGATAGCAACATTGACCTAATTGCGAGACTGCGGCAGAGGCCATATAAGGCCATTTAATAAAGCCTGCGAAGTAAAAAGTAGCGTAAGTCTACACATGGCGTCGTAAGAAAATGTTATTTTGCACATTCCCCTCAAACGCCCAGATCAACTCACGCTCAACGTAATCCCGAGGATTGGGGTACACATTCGCAACAATACATTTCCCAAATTGTCTGCTTGAAGACGCAATAATTTAAAAAGGCGGAGCTCCGGGACCCGGACTTGTGATTTCATTGTCGCGCTCGCGAATAACGCGACCCGCGGTGCCTATTCGCGTTTTTATTCACGCTCCAACGGTTTACTAATGACGATGATGTATTGCTAACGGCTCTAACCCAACATTAAATTAAAAAAGTTTCACCAAGATTTATATTTCTTCGGAAAAAGTTAGAAGATTTTTCCTGTGTACGAAATAGACAGTATTCATGTGATTAATGCTTATACGCGCGTGACGTGTGTACTGTGGGCCTTTCACCATTTTGGAAAATAGGGATTTGGTTTCATAAAAGACAAGACGTTCCCGCCAATATAGCTGGCGACAGTCGAATAACCAAGTTTAAAAGAAACCTCCTTGACAAACAATATAAAGGTTCTATTGTACAGTCCGAGAGGTTTTAAAATGAGATTGAAATGCAATATTTCCCACCGGTAAACATTACTGGAATAAAAAGTATACCATACATAAATATATCAAATCAACAAAATAGTCTACATATAGGCCAAATTTCTAAAAGCCAAATATCTTCAAAACGACCTTCCCGAATCTCTCAATCTGTTTCTGAAATCTAACGCATTTGTATTTATATTGCTTGTCGTAAAGTAGTGGCAATGTATACTGACGGCGCTTGTATAAGAGTCCATTACACGACTATCAAGTGAGAAGAACCAGTCTCTCGGGAGACTGTACTTTTGTAACTATAAAGTTGTATTAGACTCGACAAGCACACGATCGGGGATGTATTAAATCAACCCGCGGGATGGAGATTCGATCTGTATACTGCAGTAGATGCAGCTGTCTTAATAAAATACAGCTTTATATAAGTGTTTGCGGAATATTTAAATTTTCAAAAGAACTTTTATATACTAATTTGGTAAAACAATTGGACATATTTAGGAATTGGATTTGGTCATAATTGGAATATGGTTGAAAGGTCGCCATGGCCGTCGTCGTCGCGTCGGAGACGGAGAGACATCGGTTCGGGTTTTGCGTTTGGGACATCGCAAACGATTCTAGAAGTAGTAGATAATAATTATCAAAAATTAAGTAAAAGAGATTAAACTTAATTGAAATAGTGCTGTTAAAACAAATTGCATATGAAGAGCAACAAAAACTAATTGTTTACTCAGACGTAGACGTCTAAATGAACTCGCAACAAGATAACATCTACGAAAGAGAACAGCGTTACAACCAGCTTCAAGTCTACACCAACGACATCAATCCAACCTTAATCCAATAAAATACTGAAGATATTCGCTTGTCTCCTTATTTGTTCCTTTGCCAGTGGTTCCGACCACTTCTGATTTCCCAAAGGGTTTTACTTTTAAAATCTTCTCTAACATTAAAAAGGTAAAAATATTGTACTTGTGAATTTTTGAGTCAAACTTTCTTGTAACTCTGTGATATTTTCTGGATTCTTGCTGCCAAGAGATCATTAACGGGGGCCCTTGGGGTTCAGGACACTAGAAACTTACGGATGTGTGGGGTGAAAGCCTAATCAGAAAGGGTTTAGGGAGGGTTATGTAAACAAGGGTGTCTTAGGGTGACTAGTTTCGTGGGTCCTTCAAAAACTTTGGGTTGTAGCTTTTTCAAGGGTTTCAATGACTTTGCTGAATCCGACTTGTTTCAAAGTAATTACGAACTAAAAGAACTTGATATATTCCGGACATCATGTCAGTATATATTTATATTTTATCTTCGGTAAGGATAAGTGTATTGCAGACAATGGAAGCAATGAGAATGCTGAAATTTTTAAATTTTACAATATAAGTAATGGGGTAATAATGCTCTGACCAACCGCAGGTACCTACTACCAAGACTACAACTGAAGCCATCAACACTTGTATTTTTCCACTTAATTTATTTTATACAATACATAGCTACCAATTTCAACTTACATACTATTCCCTATTCTGTGTAGTAAACTCCACCGAGTGTCATCAATCGACAGTATAAAATACTTAGTCAAATAATTGCGACTAGAATGTTACAGTTTCCCAGTAAAGCTTTGGTTTTCTAGGAAAGCAGCGCCGTACCGAAGCGGTCGCAACACAGCGGCGAATTGACACCACCAGAACGTTGTGCATGTAAACATATTGTCTTGATTTCCTAGAGTGTTGATTGACACTGTTATTTACATAGAAACACACAATTACGTCACTGCTGCATTACGATTACACCAAGAGACATAGCTTTCTTAAGATATCAAAGTATGGGTTTTATTCTTTACTAGAAAAAGTTACCACCCGTGCAACGGCATCCGAGACAAATCACTACTATAAAATAAAACATAATCCGTAAAATGTTTCGTAAAGTACCATTGCATTCAAAGCAATAAACCCTAGACAACAATGTGTCCATGTAATTAAAGGCTTCCGAATGTCCTATTTATCTTCCTCTAACAATGTTTGCTGCAAGTAGGTTATTGCATGAAATTAGCTTTAGCGTAGACTGTATGCCTACTTGCTCATATTAGCTGGAAGGCGAAACGAACGATTATTATCTTAACATACTATAAAACAAAGTCGCTTCTCGCTGTCTGTCTTTATGTATGCTTAGATCTTTAAAACACTACACAATAGACAATAATGCGGTCCGGTCAAAAACTTTTTTAACGTTTTAGTCGTCATTCAGTACAGTTTTATGGGTCGGGTCATGATATTTCTTTTACATGAACCTACATTAAAATTGTAAGTAGAACTTTGTAGTAAAACTGTATTTTATAAATAAATAAATGGCAACAAAAGCTCCGTGAACTCATCAATAGTTAATTCTCCGAGAACATAAAATAAGACCCGAAAACTCTCGCGAATACTGAACGAGAACTTCTGAAAATGTGACAAGGATTTCGTCAGCTTTTCTTGTCATCGATAATGCAATAAGACAACCAACATTTATTTCATTTTACATCAATAATTTTCTTTACTCATATTATAAAGAGGAAATATTTAATTATATAGGCTTTGCATTGAATAGGATCCGAAAATACTGGACCGATTTGCCTATTGCCGTCATAAAAATAAAAAGTAGCAGCTACATGGGGCACACTAAAAGTTTTGCACTTCTAGCTAATCGGAACTATTTGAATTTCGGATGTTATATTTTTTTAAACGTTGCAACCTTCTTAGTAATAAAAAAAAACAATTGGCGGGAAATCATTTGTCAATTGTTTTTTATCACACATCAAAGTACTACGTATGCAAAGAACATGGAATTAAGTCGAAAAGATTTTAGAGCGATGATTTTTTATGATTTTAAAAGTTCTCTCTCTCCGCAAGACTGTGCCGCTCGTCTTCAAAATGCTTTTGGGAGAGAAGCACCTTGTTTGAGCACCGTGAGGCGATGGTTTGCTGAATTTGAGAGAGGTCGAGTTTCTTTACATGACGAATTTCGTGAAGGGCGGCTTTCAACTGCCGTCAACGAAAATAATGTGGCTACTGTTAAGCGGTTAATTAAAGAAAACCCGCGGATTACCTATGAGACAATTCGAGGACTATTGGGGATTGGTATGAGTCAAATCCAGAAAATTTCACACGAAGAATTGAAAGTTCGGAAACTTTATTGTCGTTGGATCCCTCATGAACTGACAACGGAGCAGAAGCGGGCTCGCGTGGAATGGTGCTCACAGATGCTACTGAAGTACGACCACGGACATTCTAATGCTGTTTATGACATTGTCACAGGAGACGAAAAAGTTCGCGAAAGACGACCCAAAAGCCGCGTTCTCCAACATCATGACAACGCTTTTTCACACACGGCCAACAAAACAAAGTAATTTTTAGCTTTCGAAAAAGTACAACTCGTGACCCATCCTGCGCATAGCCCCGACCTAGCACCCTGTGATTTCTGTATTTTCCCCAAAATCAAAGATTGGATGAGAGGTTTCTCTTTTACCAACTCCGAAGAGGCAGTGATAGCGTTCAATCAGCACGTAGAAAACATGCTTTCAGATCTGTGGTCCTCCTGTTTTAAAAAATGGTTCGATCGCATGAAAAAATGTTTAAAATGTAAAGGAGAGTATTTTGAAAAGCAATAAACAATATTTTGGTTTTAACATGTTGTTTTTTTAAGTTACGCAAAACTTATAGTGTGACCTACGTATACTGTAATTTAGAAAAGAAATTGAAACAGCCTAGCGATGAAATGCTGATGAACGGCAACAAAATCTTACGTGCCAGCCGTTATGGCACTGCCAATTAAAGTCCTGAGCGTCTCGGACTAGTTATGAAAAATAATGAAAAAAAAAAAAAAAAAAAAACAGGTCTGCTAGTTTACAATAATACGTGCAAAATACACGTCAAAAGTTGACACAACAACCGACTTCAAATTACCGAAATGGGACCAAATAGATATCAGAATGGGACCAATTGGGAAGTAGTAGCTTTCATTAAAAAAAATCAAAATCGGTTCACCCAGTCCAGAGATATGATGTAACCAAGATAATAAAACACTGTCGAATTGAGAACCTCCTTCTTTTTTGGAAGTAGGTTAAAAAGCATTCCGCGTCATTGCTGACTGGGAAATTGAGTGATATAATATAATTATTACATTTTATTTTGTGTTATATTCTTTAATATTTAGATTTAGAACCTGCTTATTATCTAGGAAAATAATAGTAAGTTAATATATGTGTTAATACAGGTAGTTTTATTCAAATTTAATCAAAATTAGTCCAGCCGTTTGACCATGAACGAGTAACACACATATACACACAAAGTCCATCATTAATAATATTAGTGCGATCGTATGATTAATCAGAAAACTATACACATCAACAATAGTTTGTAAAAGTAATTTCCGGGACTTTTCAACCAAAAGGTTCTTTAATACGCTCTCGGGCCAAATTCTGCCATTAGCACAGTCTGACGCTAGTCTCGACTGGGATATAAGGTAATTTATCACAATTATAAGGTTTTACCTCCGTCCCACGGGCACGGGTCACAAGATTATGAACCTGCATAACTCATGAGTTTATGACGCATACTTGCCAATTGTGTGCAATTTATTTGTCAATCTTATCTTAATATGTCAATATTTGACAGCTGTCAAATATCTCTAATGGCATTATCAAGTTGAAGACAATTAAATCCATCAAACCTTGACACTGGCAGGACCATGCAACAACATCAAAAGCATCAACAAAGTAAAAAAGAAACAAGGTTTACTTTCGAGTTTCGACCATACGGTGACCACCAATAATAAGTTCCTACTTATATAGAGAAAGAGATGTAATTTCGTGTATAGATAGTAAACCTGCGAACCATGTTTTGTCGTAAAGTAATTTTAACTTCTAAAATATCTCAAATCTTATCACCACTTCGAGATGTTAGCTACAAATTTTGATAGATAGTTATTATTTTAAAGCCATCGTTAAAACACTACGATCTCTAAGGCTACCTAGTTTAGTTGGGCATAATAAAATAGCAGAATGACATTCCTCTTGAATTTTGATAGATCTCGTAAAATTTAATAAATTAATTATGGATGGATGAACAGAAGTCATAATTATGTTCTTTAAAATATTTTTTTTATTAATTTATTATGAAAATAGTCAACCAAAATAAAGTTCAAATCAGAAATTTTCATAATTAAAGGTTCAACTTGACGCATGTCAGATTTACTCCCGACTCCACACGCGTGCTTACTTTGTTTTAATAAGTTTTTATTTTGAAAGTACCTATCTGTAGATGTATACAATTAAATTACACGATAATATTACGCAATGTGAATAAACAAATAAACAAACATGATGAAAAAATTTCATTGAAAACTTGAGAAAATCTGAGCAAAACGCGACGTTGCCAGCTCGTGGCACAGTAGTACCTTATGAAGCACTTTATACCTTCTGCAGCCGCCTCTGGGAAAACATAGGTCATTCTATACTCCGACCGTACGTGGACGGAATTTCCTTCCTTTGAAATCGTACCGCACGATCGTGTGAGAGTATGAAGATGCCACAATATAATCTATGTTTTATCCTTGTATCAAACATATAACTTGCCTTGTTGTATATATTACTAAAGGGGCAAGAGGTGCACCTGCCGATTACCAGACGAGACGAGGCTGTGACAAGCATAAAGGTTCCTTATTTATAAGCGGCAATAGCCTCGCCCTCTATTAAGGCTGATTTACACAGGGCCAGTTACTGACTCCGAATTCGAGACAAGTCAGCGCTGACCCCAGAAAAACCCAATGTAAACTGATTTGAGCCAGTACAGCGGTGGGAAGTCATTTGAAGTCAGTATCGGCATCTACACTGGCGCCGATACTGACTTGTGCACTGAACCTGTGAAAACCTGCCTTTACGTTGGATCAGTGACTTACATTTAAAGTTTAAGAAAAAGGAATGGACCAATTAATTAGGCCAGTAAAATTAAGGTCCACCTCGGAATTTAATTCAATGACAAACACTAATAGCAGAAATATATCAATTAAGATTCATAATTTTTATATTTAGTAATTAATTAAAAACTTTATATTTAGTAATTATTTAACGTGCGTGTCTAATTTTTATAACCGTGCGAGAACCAATCAATCAATCAAAATATCTTTATTCATGTAGGTCACAAAGTAACACTTATGAACGTCAAAAAAGAAAATGCTTCTACATTTACATTTACCGCCAGATTCGCAAGGCAATAGGTAGAGCCTGTGAGGAAAGAACCTGGCAAGAAAAACTCACGGCCACTCTTTTTATTCGCCAGTAAATACAATGATTCTGTTACAACAATAAAAAGAGGGCAAGGGCAGTACGTGACCATGTGTGGACCAAGTGAACTTACAAATTATGGATCTCTGTTATTCACAATAAAGTCAAATACCAGTTATAGGTGCCACATAATCTCAAAGTACCCATACCTAACAATATCATAAGAATAATAATTTAACAATAATAAGAGTTTCAGCAATAAAACAACATTTCAAACAGAGTATCAAACAGAAGTAGCCCCTATGTAGCTCGAGTGATGAGCAAGCAACTCATTGCCATTTCTCTGTATCGTTTAGATAATCCTTAATAGTGTAATAGACCTTTCTTAGGTGTGTCTTAACAGCCACTTTGAATTTATTCAAAGGAAGGTTCATAATGTTTAGATGAATTTTGTTATAAAAACGCACACCAAATCCTGCAAAGGATTCATGAACGCGCGTAACGTATAAAACACTTCAAAATAAAACAGTAAAAAAATCCATAGAAAACGAGATATACTCGTATATATATGTATATATATACGATATATATATGTAAAAAAAATTAATAGACGTGGACACACTACAATATATAGGTTTTGACACAACTTTTAGGATGTCTAAATATAAGTTTATATAAGTTTCCAGCCAGGTTGGAAAAATTCCGAGGTGTAGGTACCTTTATTTTATTGGCGTAAATTTGAATTTGGAACGTGTCATTAACGTCAAATGGGCGAAACAGTTTGAAGAGCTTGAGATATTAACGTTATTTTAAGATAAACCAAGGTTATCTAAACATACTTTCAGTCTAGACTGTAATTAAATTACAGAAGGTACTAGCGCAATGTACGTGCTCAATTTGTTCAGCTATATGGACCACAGAGCTCCATTAAGATTAGTAATGATACCGTCTCACCTCTGTGCTCATCATTTGGGTACTCGGGTTTCTAATAACATAATATGCATATATATAAATAATATTACATTTAATCTTGTCAATTTTACTAACAGACGGTATTTTAATTGTTGTTATAAACATATTTCGGATTGTAAATAATAAAATATATTTGGACATTCTTACACAACGTCATCAAACTAAGCTACAAGCTTGTGCTATGGGATCTAGACTACTGATACACACATACTTATATATATTGGATAGAATCAGGCGTTACCTGGCGAAAGTAATGGTAAGTACGATGTTCAAACTTATTAAAATAATTGCATCATTCTCGCAAAAATATAAGACATTAAAACGTCAACAAATATTTCACCTCTAAACGAGGCATTCTCAAGACTGTCTCTTTTTTTTTTTTTTTTTTTTTTTTTTTTATATTTGGTTCGCCAAATTGACGCCGCCCGCCTGGTGGTAAGTCGTGACGACGTCTAGCGATTGTGGGCCACTCTCACAGCACACATTACTATTGAGAGTGGCCCTCAACTTGACGACCTACTGATGTGCCTCTTCACGCTCCGCTTAAAGAACCCAGGATTATATGTGGGAGGAAACACGTGCACAGGCAGGGCGTTCCAGGCCACTATCGTTCGGCAGAGAAACGAACGTTTAAAACGTTCGGTTCTCGCGAACATGCTATCCACTGTGTGGGGGTGGCATCTCTGCCCGGCACGAGTCGTTCGGGATCGGAAGGAAGAGGGTGGGATCAGATTGAAGAGCTCTTCAGAACACTCGCCGTGGTAAATACGGTAGAATGCGGCCAAGGAAGCTATTGTTCGGCGCTGAGCTAGCGGCTCAAGGCTTCCCGTTACCTCCGGACAACCAATAATACGGATAGCCCGTCGCTGCATAGCGTCGAGAGCGTCCAGCAGATACTTCGCGGAGCCGTCCCAGAGGTGAGAGCAGTATTCGACGCAGGGTCTAATCTGCGTCTTGTACAGCAGACACCTCTGGTCCGGTGTAAAGAATCTCTTTACCTTATTCAGTATTCCTAGTTTCCGCGAAGCTAGCCCTATACAGAGAGAACAGCAAAATATAAAGCCAGAACATGTTTGCTTTTAAGTATGAATGTGTAAATATATCATCATTCACCGAGCCTTTTCCCAACTCAGTTGGGGTCGGCTTTCCAGTCTGTGTAAATATATATACTTATATATTTCTAAATACATACATCATTTACATAGAAAACATCCTAAACACCTAAATATATATATATACATAGAAAAAATCCGATCCCCCGATGAACATCTCAGCCAAAATCATTCTCACTTATTCGTGGTGCACCTCAGACTGCCTTAATATGGGGCGCGGGCGTAACGAACGCCTGTCCACCCGTCCGGGAATAAATACATGATTTTGTATATGTGTGGGTGAAATTAGTTTGAAAAAGTCACCTCGTTTGATAACAATAGTACAAGTCTCAAGTACGACCAGAGATAAAATAGAAACGTTTTTATTAAGAAAACAAAAGCGAATAGTAGAAAGTTTGATGCGTGAACACTTACTGTTGTTTAGTAGGAAGTTGGCAGCGCTTGTCACGCAGGAGATATACAAAGATACCGACTTTATACGTCTCGAGGCACCGACTTGGGACTTTTCCGACTCTCATATGTAGCTTGTTATTTACTTGAAACTTTCTGATAAGATGGTGGTTTATCCTTGTGTATTGTTTTGCTAAGTTTTTGGATGTTAGGCTGTACGCCTTGAATACTTATTCAAGGCGTTCATTGTACCCACATTTTACCAGTTTAGTCCCACGTAATTGGGAACGCACTTCGGGAGACTTTGAGTATTCTGGTCCGTTTTTCAAAAGGTGTATCTGACGTAGGTGTGAATGACTTGGGCTTCGAAGATGTTTTCATTCAACTGGCATACTCTCAACGGGAATTGACACGAGACATGACGAGGTTGCACCTTTAACCACGGTCGGTGTCACCTGCTTGAAACTTCAGGCAATAAAAGGTACCTGTACCTTATATCTCGCGTTTAAAAGTATGATACGTTAACGCGAAAGCTCAGTTGTTAATTGTAAACCATTCTGTCGCAAGATCTTTGCACCAAGAATGTTACTACTTACATATTTCGTTCTTAAAATTATACTAGAAAGTACAATAAGCCTTACCAACCATTTGCCTAAATAGAACTACTGAAGTAATACCATCAAATTTGTGGAAATAGTTCGGCATCAGCATATTATTAGATCACTCGTCACTTGCGCCTCTTCTAGCAATTTCACCCCTTATCTTGGTAACTTTAGGCCGATTGCACACTGATGTACTTAGAACCGGCGACACATGCGTTTTTAGAAAGCTTTAAAAATTTAAAGAAAATAAACGTAAATTCTACATTATACAAAAAACTCCTTGTCAAATTATAGGTACATCATCATCATCCACTGAGCATTTTTTTCAACTTGAGTTGGGATCGGCTTTCCAGTCTAACTGCGATGCGGCTGAACTTCGATTAATTGTTCTCAATACTTTATTGCGTTTTCCGTGAAGCGACTTCCAGGGCGATATCGAACTTCTGTACTAACTACCACTCGGATTTTGTTTTAGGGATGTTTTTAAATCGTTAAATACCTCACTTTAATCGTTAATTGCAGTATTCTCAAACTAGTATGTGCATATGACACCATAATTATTTCTGTCTGTCAAACTATACCTATGCTCTAGAAAATATAGAATTTATTTAACTTTCATATTATGTATATTCAACGTTAAACCTTTTAAGTGATCACATCATGTGTGAAATTATTTTCCACCGGTTTTCTAGCCTAACCTGAATCCTATCATAGGATCGTGGTGTCAGCGTCTGCACCCAGCTTTAGAAGCGTGTGACGCGAGGTTATTTACGCGCCAAGCCCCGCCCCTAATCCCCTATTTATTCCCCAAGATATATCTGAAAATTAGGGATCACGTCTGGGGATCCCGTCGCTGGCTGGTTAATTTACGCCACCAGGGTAGTGATCTTGTGATTTTGTGGCCCAATGCATGAAAGTAATTCCACATAAGGGTCATGATGCAGACACGATAGTATGCTAACATCTTTTTATTAACTTTATGTGCGATTTCGAGTTATAACAATATTTTCATCATCATTTGATCTTTACTATTATTATGACTGCTTCGGTGGCGTGGTCGGTAGTGCATCCGCTTTCGACGCCGGAGTCTCGGGGTCGATTCCCGGTCGGGACAAACTTTGTGTGAAGACAGATACGTTTGTACCGAAGTCTGGATGTTCCCTATGTATAATATGTATGGATTTACAAAAAAAATGTAAATAAGTATTTATATCAGTTTATCTAGTACTCATATCACAAGCTCTGCTTAGTTTGAGACTAGATGGCGTTGTGTGAATTGTCCTAATATATTTATATTTATTATTTATTTTATTTAGTAAAATTTACTATAAGTACTAATTACACACATTTTTCTAACTCACGTTTGCGTTACCAGCGACAGGGCAGGTTTCAGAATAGTTACACTAATTAGTATGTATCATTGAAATCGACATTTTCTCCGTTTCCCTGTTTAGCTTTAAAAGATTAACACGCGATATTTTGGCAAATAATTAGGTTCACCAAATTACACTTATAAGATACATCACATTTATACTTTTGTTCTTGTTTCTTGCACTTCCCTATGTATCACTCACTCACAAATGTTTTTTTTTCTGCCACACCCGTGGACGTTGGTGTGGGTTATACGTATACCCAAGTGTTTAACATTGTATTAAGATAAATTAAGTCATAACGTGTAACTGTTAAATGTCCCAATAAATAAAAATAAAATAAAATCTGGACTAATTAGTAAGTATGTATCTGGACCAGAAAAGAAGCGGCGATATCTCATAGATACATATTTTAAACGGACTCTTAACTCGGACCCAAACGAATTCTATCAGCATCAAGTATGCAGTCGCTACCGGAATGAAGATGTTTCCAATAATACTGGTCTCATGAGGAATAAACATAATAAGAGAGCTTATTTAAATAAAATACGTAACAAACATTTATATTGATACCCATTTTATTTGTGAAGATATTCCATCGCGTTTTACATTCCAATCACCTAGAGCACATAAAATTTCCAATTCGTCTGGCTGTAGGCAGTTAAAGTTGGCAATACCGACATTAACCTCTTCAAATACGGCCCATTCTTGGTCTCCCTTCGTTCAATACACACTAACATATCCATTCCCAGAAATGGGTGTTTTAAAACACTTTTCCGTGTGTTTAGGTCTACTTATCGTTATTTAATACAGTCATGTGTGTTCTGAAAGAGATATAGAATGAAATGTTTTAATGATAATCAAACGAATGGGTTTAGTATGCAATCACATATTTTAATTTCGATCAAAGCAAACATATTGCGACCAAATCGCAGATGTCTTCAAAAAACCGGCGAAGTCACGCACAAAAGGTTCCGTACCAAAACGGCAAAATAATCACGTTTGTTTTATAGGACCCTTAAATTTATTACTAGCGGACGCCCGCGGCTTCGCTCTCTTGACAAATTATAAACACAAAAAACCTTCCTCGAGAACCAACCTCTCATTCAGTGGTGAAAACCGCATCAAATCTGTTGCGTTAAAGATCTAAGCATACATACGGAACGGGCAACTTTGTTTTATAATATGTAGTGATAGTGATATTCTGTTTTTTAGTATTTGTTGTTATAAAGGCAACAAAAATAGATTATCTGGAAAAATTACAACTTTTAGTTAAAGGTATGCATAGTAATGATAACACAAATGAAAGTTGAGGATGCGAAAGAAATATTATGTCAAGTTCGTGGCTTCGGAAAACCACATTCTATGGTCTATATTGAAACTATAGGAGATAAAGTAGGCTTTATCACTGCTGGGCCTCCCCAAAGAGGGAGGAATTCAGTCTACATACACCACGCTGGCCAGACGGGTTGGTATAAGGTTTTGTGTAAGGTCACCCGGGGCGAATGCGAAAGTAACTAATTTGATTTTCTCTTCAACTAACGGTAGTTATTAAAAGTGATTATTGAAATGTAGAGCAATCATTGTTTCTTTCAATCAAATATAGATGATGCTCCTATACTGCTTACTGTTGTACCGACAGAGCATAGTTGGAAAATAGTTGCATTCACTCCCATAAAAAATTATAACTGAATTTGTCGGAAATTGAAGCGTATTTTAAGCTGATTGATATCATTTTCGGAAAGCTGTTGCTTGAATCTACATGTTTGTATTGTTGCCATGTCAATATTACTAATTGAAAGAGAGTTATGGCTATATTAGTCACATTTACCCCATGGGGGGGCTAATGTAACTTTTACTGATCTCATGGAACCATAACGTGAATTACTGAAAAACCTGAGCCTGTTGGTACTGTGTTATATGTCGAAACTGTTCATTAAAATATGCTTTATTAGGTATATGTATTAGCATTACCCTATTATTTATGTAGATTATGCTGGAGGGAGGCAAAGTTAAAACTTTATGTTTTATAGTCGCATTCGCCCCGGGTGACTACATCATTAGTATACTAATCTGCTCGACAAAAACAAAGCTTGAATTTGGAGCATGATGTATGCGTATTCTATGGTACTAGTACGGTGTCTTGCGCGGTGCTTCGCGCCGCACCACGCCATAGGTTTTGGCCTATAACTTTTGACCCCTTAGGGCTAGGTCAAATTTTCGATTTTTTTACTTGCCTTTAAATCGAGGGCTATACATAGAGGGGTCAACCATCATTGGAGCATAAGCAGTTCTCGAGAGCTAAGGGGACATAGACAACTATAACTGCTGTACTACACTGGCCATACGATGTTTGGCATTGGCGAGTGTGCTTCACTCTGCACCAGACTTGGTGGCCGCTGCACGCAGGCACGGTTGACATTAACTTTGCCTGGGACCGGGGGCGGCCTTTAAGTTTAGGTCTAGGTTACTCGTTTATATTGTACTGCAGCACAATCGGTCCCTAGTAACGCAAGTTTTTTTCTTTAACCAGCAATATTTTTCACATCTACCCCGCCTATTTTAATTAATATTGATGTTCGTTTAACTGTGTCATCTGTAGGCCGAGGGGTATTGTTTTAATCTGTAAGAGTATCTCCATATCTTTTCTACACGATTAAATATAGTTATATACCTTTCTTTCTTTTATCTTTCTTCTCTTTATAGTACCTAAGTACGAATAGATTTTTAATCTTAAGTTATAGTTGGTATCCATGCCACTCGGATTTCCGGCATTATATCACAATAAATTACAGTTTGGTAGAGATTTCTATACGTGAAATTATGAGCCTAATAAAAAAGGTCATTGTGTATAATATATTGAACAGTATCTAAAGGCAGGTAGGTACGTATTTTTACCTATCAGATCCTGTTAAGGGCCTGTAAAAAGTTAAGATACTCTAAAAACATCGCCTGATCGGACATGTTCTCCGAAGAACTATGTGCTATCAGAACTAGATGACTACCATACTTAGATCCATAAACTCGCACTGCAGAGATCTAATTTAGTGGTTACAAATTAAATATAGTCCGAGACGCCCAGGACTTTAATTGGCTGTGCCATAGCGGCTGGCACGTAAGATTTTGTTGCCTTTCATCAATATTTCATAGTAAGGCAACGGGTTTCAATTTATTTCAAAATTACAATATAGTTCCTACTTTTTATTAAATTTATGCGGCCATTTTGGACATAACCCATTATAAATGTGCCCGGTGACGGCAATAGGCTTACCCCCAATTACGTGGAACTAAAAATACACCTCTGCCTACCCCTTTGGGGATATAGGCGTGATATGTGTGTGTACAAATTAAGTAACATTAGCACTGCCCGAAGGGTTAGACCTAGACAAAGATGTTCATTACGGCCATATTCGCCAGTTGGATACGTAGGTACCTTCGGATTTTTTTTTTCATAGTTTTATCACTCTGTCGTCAGGTGTAGCGTGTTGCTTGGGCCCCGGAAATGTTAATGGAATCCATTCGCAAAATAAACCAGACCATTCTAATATTAAGCTAAATATTCCTAACATAACATTAGGTATGCTACCAACAGTCAGCAAACGTAACCAGAATATCTGGACCCGCGCCAAAAACATAACTTCGACGTCATCTAAATGATACATAACATTATATTCAACCTAAATAGTGAGAAAAATTGCGACAACTTTCATCAAAACTGTCTACTACGAAACTAGAATTAATTTCAAGTTGATTGTAAAACGAAATTGTGTTTTTACTGCTGTCTGTTCAATCAATTTCATTCCTTTATTCAGAATTCACTAAACCTTTCGTAAATCTGAAACACAAAATCCCTTTTTAGCTGAGGATCTCTTCTGAAAGGTCGTCGGGCAATGGACACCCTCCACAAAGGCCCTCAGAGGTCACATACCTCTCTAAAAGGTTTTTTGTAAACACTGTCTTCGTTCCGATAGAAAACGCGTTTACTTTATCTAACAATATCTCCTTAGAAAGGGGTAAACCACCCTTCTTTTTGCAGAAATCACTACTTTAAATGTATACAGACATGTCGTACACTTTTATTTGCGAAACGTACACAAACAGAATGTTACAGAGAATACGGGCTTTAGAAATAATCTTGTCTTTCAGTAACTTTATATATCCTTAATTCTATTCGGACACAAAAGAATACAATATCATATTCATTCGTGAATGCTTGTGTTTATTGCAATCACGGGTGAAAGCGTTTCTTGTGACATGACAGATGCTTTTATGAATAAAGAACATTTTATCGTTTATTGATGTTCAAGAATGAGATACGTAAAGAATGTATGTTATACAATCAGACATAAACAGTTAACTAGTTAGTGAATGAAAATTGGTAAATACATAGACTAAACTTGCTGTTTAAATCCTATAACGAGTACGTACTTACTTAGGTATGTAATATCGGTTCTTTGTCTTCTTTTATTTGCATGGCTCCATATCGTTTATCGATTATTTTGCCAATGTCTAGGTAATGCTTGATAGTTCCCGGCACGAAATAACTAGTTATTCCGAAATGGTTTCCAGTGTGAGGCAAGGAAACGTTGTTCGGTATTGCTTATGAGCGTCTGGAACTGAGTTTTTGCTACCAAAAGCTACCAAACATGCGTTCGCTAAAAACCCAAGTATGTCCTGGTTGTTAGACAGTGTAATGAACCTGTGTGTGATTATATGAAAATAGTGTACAGTAAATAGTGGTAATTACGAAACTGACGTTGCAAATTACTTTTTAGAGAGAATACCTCAAACTTGAGTGTTGTAACAAGCGGGCTGTTTGTTACCGCAAACAAACAAACAAAGCAACTAAAGTTTTAAGTTGTGAAGTTGGTCAGGGGGGGGTTGGGGCCTACTGACTTCATCTGTAGGCTTTGCACGTCTGCTAACAAGCGTGGCGTGATACAGGGTTGAATGTCAGGCGCATAGTAATGCAAACCGACACAGATAATTGTTTCTGATAGCCTTATTTATAAGAACGTTTCCTAAATGTATTTTATTCAATTCAATTCAAATTCATTTATTTCGAGTAACATGGACTCATATAAATAACATTAACAATATCACACAGTCACATTAATAGATTACAAATTATAAATGTCATCAGGTACATCATTAATTAGGTATAAATTTAAGATGTCAGTAAGTCGGTATTTTAGAACTAAAAAATAAATACAAAATGTCAAAAATAATAAAATAATAATAAAATCACACTGGTACTTACCGCTGCCGGCGACACACGTCACCGGTCACATACACGCCTGGACTAGCCCAAGCTAGGACACATGTCGCCCACAGCAGTGAAGTACAATAGGACAGTCAAGCCTATCCGCGAGCGCGGCCAGCATGCTGTTGGCGCTCCCCCGCACCCGCCGCACCAGAGACGCGCTTCTCTTGCGCATTATAGTATGGAAGCAATCCACGCGCGCCTCCGCAAACATGCCTGATGCGCTGCAGAAGCGGGGGAGCCCCAGCAGCATTTTAGATAACTCATGATTTTTCTGGACCATTTTTTCTTTCTCTTTAATACTAGCTGCCACATTTCAAATTTTTTAGGGTTCCGTACCCAAATGGTGAAACGGGAACCCTATTACTAAGACTCCGCTGTCCGTCCGTCCGTTTGTCACTAAGCTGTAGCTCGTGAACCGTGATAGTTAGAAAGTTGAAATTTTCACAGATGATGTATTTATGTTGCAGCTATAACAACAAATAGTAAAAACAGAATATAATAGATATTTAAGGGGGCTCCCATACAAGAAACGTTGATATTTTTGCCGTTTTTGTACGGAACTCTTTGTGCGCGAATCCGACACGACCACCGTAACGAGGCGTCACTCCGCGTCACCGCTTGGTGGGAATTTGTATGTTCATTAAAATAATTAGGTACATATATCATTCGGTAACCTTATCGCTCTGTTAATTAATAAACTTTACAATTTTCACTCATAATTAACAAAAAGTTGTTTTTTTAATCACGATTAAGCTTAATACCTTAATACCTGACCTATCGTTTTATCAGAAATAAGTACATATCAATAATAGAAACGACACAAACTAATTTCCAATAACGTTCCAATTTTGCACAACTATACGAATTTGAAATAACATTAATATCAGACGTTAATAATGCACGATCATTTTAAAACGAGTATCAATATAATGCTACAAAAATATTGGTACAATTCGTTACCCTTTCAGAATTTCGAATACTACCTACAATTTATTGAATTGAATTTATAACAACATACCTTATTTCTACGAATTCTAAATTTTATAAAGTTCTATTATTTTGAAATGAGATCACTTTTGCATTTTGGGTGCAAAGGGGCTCTACCAACATCTATAGGGCCCCAGCGACCTCACCTGCTAGTGGCGCACCTGCTGATAAACGGACGAGGCTCGTTAATTTACGGTACCTATGGAGTGGCTTCGGCCCCTACGTGGGTACCAGGTGGTACAACATTGTTGGTCCGGGGGGGTACCACCGTGCAGCTGTGCTAAAGCCCCCCAAGTAACCCAGCCCAGGCTGGGTTGCGTTAGGGGTTCAGCAGCTGCACCGCCGGGCCCGGGGCGATGTATGGTGCAGCAGGCATGGGACCAGTGGGGGCGAAACGGAGTCTAGTGTGGGTGGTGTGGGTCGATTCGCCGGCCAGGGAGACCCTTAGCAACGGCGTTGCCGCGGCCGCCCGCAACACAGTCATGGGGCCCGCCTGGGGCCAACCACCCCAGGAGGCTGCCCCACATGTTGCGCATAATCCTGATGTGGGATCGCCGCTCCGGGTGGTAACCGGTGTGGGGTAGCGGCGGCCTTGCATCAGGGGGGTTTGGGAGCCCTTCCGTCCGGCGAGTCGGCTCCGACCTAACCACACGGTTCTAGACAAAGCTAGCCCCTGCGCTTTGTCACTTACTGCTGCACCAAATGTCGCCCTGTCTTCACGCTTCTTCTTCAAAATCTACAATGGCAGTGCAACAAAAAAGAAATAAACGTTACACAGCGGCCCTAGGAAACCCCACAACTTCACATTTCGAGGTGGAGTTCACTAACGTCCGTGGACTCCATGCGAACCTCGATACCGTCCACCACCACCTTGAGACGGCACGGCCCGCTGTGATGTTCCTCACGGAGACACAAATACGCCGCCCTGACGACACGTCTTACCTGTGTTACCCCGGCTATGTCATCGAGGAACAATTTCGAGACAAAGCCGGGGTGTGCGTGTTCGTTAGGGCGGATGTTTGCTGCCGCCGGTTGCGCTGCCTAGAGAACCCCTCCAATTCCGTCCTTTGGCTGCACGTAGACCATGGCTCTATGAGCCAGATCTACGTGTGCGTCTACCGATCCCACACAGGGGATTCTGAGACAACAAAGCTCTTCCAGTACCTCAGCGAGACGGCTGATGAAGCGCAGGTGCGGTTCCCGAACGCTGACCTAGTGTTTCTGGGGGACTTCAATGGCCATCACATTGAATGGCTGGGGTCCCTCAAGACTGATCATGCGGGTAGAGCCGCCCATGCGTTCGCTCTCTCCCACGGTCTGACCCAGATGGTATGCGGGATCACCCGGATACCAGACAGGTCAGATCACGCGCCCGCTTTGCTGGATCTACTGCTGACGAGTCGCCCAGCCCAGTACAGTGTTTCGGTAGGAGCCCCACTGGGTAGTTCCGACCACTGTGTTGTTCACGCCGGCATGAAGGTGTCACCTCCTGCACGTCCTGTACAAACGTCACGACGACTATGGCACTACTCGTCAGCGGATTGGGACGGTCTACGCGATTATTATGCGTCCGTCCCCTGGAGCCAGCGCTGCTTTGTAGGAAAGGCTCCTTCGGATAGTGCTTCTGCTATTGCTGGCGAGATCAGTTTAGGGATGGATTATTACATCCCTTTCACTGATGTCGCCAGTATCCGCAGAGCCCGTCCCTGGTTCGGGCGAGATTGTGCCAAAGCTGTTCGACAAAAACAGTCGGCATATCGCGCCTGGATCAGGGCCCGGGCTGTGCGCGACCCAAACGTGGGCCACCTCAAAGCAGCGTACAACCGGGCCACAAAGTCGAGTAAGAGGGCCTTTAAGAGAGCGGATGCCCAGCGCGTCGCGCGGCTTGGTCAGGAGCTCACTTCCCATCCCACGGGCAGCCGTGGATTCTGGCAACTGGCCAAAGCCGTGCAATCTAACTTTTGTCAGCCCTCGCTGCCACCGCTGCGTTACCCAGATGGAACACTGGCTCACAAAGCCCAAGAGAAAGCGGATATGCTCGCAGACCTCTTTGCGGCTAATTCCCGGGTCGACGACCGTGGCCTGCAGCCCCCCGCCATCGCCAACTGTGGCCACACAATGCCTGATATTGTTATCAGGCAATGTGATGTACGGGCAGTGCTGCGGTCACTCGACACGCGGAAAGCCAGTGGCCCTGACGGCATTCCGGCGGTGGTGCTACGAAAATGTGCAGCTGAGTTGTCTCCAGTATTAACGCGTCTGTACCGCCTGTCATACTCTTCAGGGCTCGTGCCGGAGGTCTGGAAGGAGGCGAACGTACAACCGATCCCCAAGAAAGGGGATCGGTCCGATCCAGGCAACTATCGATCCATAGCTGTCACCTCAGTCATTTGCAAGGTGCTTGAGCTCCTTATAAATAAGCAGCTCATGCAATTCCTAGAGGATCACTCGCTAATCAATGATCGACAATACGGCTTCAGGCCAAAGCGATCAACGGGTGATCTTCTGGCATTCGTAACGCATGTCTGGGTTGGGGCTATGGAAAGGCACGGCGAGTCCTTGGCTATTAGACTGGACATCGCCAAAGCCTTCGATAGGATCTGGCATGCTTCGCTCCTTTCCAAGCTTCCGGCATATGGTCTACCTCCTCAACTGTGCAGCTGGATTGCCAGCTTTTTAAACGAGCGCCGAGTGCGGGTCCTCTGCGATGGCCAGGCTTCTCGCTTCTTGCAAGTGAATGCCGGGGTACCGCAGGGGTCCGTACTATCACCAACTCTCTTTCTTCTGCATATAAATGATATGCTATCCCTCGGGAACATTCATTGCTATGCAGATGACAGCACACTGCACGGGAGTTACTCGGTTCGTCCGACGGCGGGGCGATCTGAGATTGAGGAGGAGAGATGACGACTCGTGGCTGATCTCGACCGTAACCTCGACAGTATCTCTCAATGGGGTACCGAGAACCTGGTCGAGTTCAATGCCCGCAAAACACAGGCGTGTGCATTTACTGCGAAGAAATCCCCTTTCCTTCCCCTACCCTCTCTTCAGAATGCATTATTACCAATGAAGGACAACCTTGATATCCTCGGCATAGACGTTCGTCGAGAGCTCAATAATAAAAACTACATCGAAAGATGTATAGGGCTAGCTTCGCGGAAACTAGGAATACTGAATAAGGTAAAGAGATTCTTTACACCGGACCAGAGGTGTCTGCTGTACAAGACGCAGATTAGACCCTGCGTCGAATACTGCTCTCACCTCTGGGACGGCTCCGCGAAGTATCTGCTGGACGCTCTCGACGCTATGCAGCGACGGGCTATCCGTATTATAGGTTGTCCGGAGGTAACGGGAAGCCTTGAGCCGCTAGCTCAGCGCCGAACAATAGCTTCCTTGGCCGCATTCTACCGTATTTACCACGGCGAGTGTTCTGAAGAGCTCTTCAATCTGATCCCACCCTCTTCCTTCCGATCCCGAACGACTCGTGCCGGGCAGAGATGCCACCCCCACACAGTGGATAGCATGTTCGCGAGAACCGAACGTTTTAAACGTTCGTTTCTCTGCCGAACGATAGTGGCCTGGAACGCCCTGCCTGTGCACGTGTTTCCTCCCACATATAATCCTGGGTTCTTTAAGCGGAGCGTGAAGAGGCACATCAGTAGGTCGTCAAGTTGAGGGCCACTCTCAATAGTAATGTGTGCTGTGAGAGTGGCCCACAATCGCTAGACGTCGTCACGACTTACCACCAGGCGGGCGGCGTCAATTTGGCGAACCAAATATAAAAATAAAAAAAATAAAAACATTTGTTTAAAATAAAGTATACCTTTTGAGGGGTTCCGTCCCCCTAAAGTGCAAAACGGGAATCCTTTTAATAAGGCAGTTGAAACTTTTACAGATTGTGTATTTCTGTTGCCTCTATAATACTCGTAATATCAACAAATACTAAACAATAGAATATCCTACTAATATTATAAACGCGAAAGTTTGTGAGTATGTATGTATGTATGTATGGATGGATCGATGTTTCTTACTCTTTCACGTAAAAACTATTGAATGGATTTAATGAAAATTTACAATAATATAACTTATACATCAGAATAACACATAGGCTACAATTTATCAAGATATTGTGTGAATTGTTGGAACGGGAAAACAATCCAAATTACCACGCGGACGAAGTCGCGGGCGACCACTAGTAATAAATATTTAAGAGGGCTCCCTTACAACAATCAGGTTATTTTTACAGTTTTTGTACGGTACCCTTTGTGCGCGTGTCCTACTCGCACACTTGGCCGGTTCAGTAGTTCAAGTCTCGGGGCCCTTCTAGTTTTGTCATCTCCGTCAGTCCGTCCGTCCGCGGCTTTTCTCTTTTAACTTTTTATTTTTTTAACTTAAGAAATAAGGATAAACTGGCTGTTCCTAAATTTAGGCTTCATAAAGTGAGTAATTCTTTTGCGGGGAACTTTATGAAGCTTAACTTTAGATTTAAGAATATTTTGAAAAAAGCCGAACTGAGTTTCTTGAGGGCTCTTCTCAGTCTCGTTGCATTTTGGAACCCTCGGTAGAGTCACACCAACTTTTGACGAATCTAAATAATTTTCTAAAAATTTCAAAGATAATAAACGTTATATTTTATTATATTATTTAAACAAATTTGGATTCAATTTTTTTAAGAAATAAAATAAAACTTAATACAATAATAAAAAAAGCATCTATAAATCTCGTTAATCATTAACAGATATCGCATTTGCAAATGGCGCTCAAAGCCAATAATCGCAAACGACGGCTTAACAAACTTCTAACTCGTAATTATGGTGCGATAGTCCTGGTTTAATGGAATACGTACCTACAAATTACCATAAATATAGTCCAAGGCAATTCGCAATGTCTCTGGGAACGGACAGGTTGTACCGGTGAATAAGTTCGTTTATAAGTGGTTGAAGGATGGCAATCCGTTGGTTATTTAAAGTTAAATACCTTCGTGGTTTCAATTCCCAGTTGAAACTTATTTTAGTATCTATAAATAGGCTGCTCGGAGTGCAAACATTCTATTTAGTTGTATCTGTGCATGAGCTCGTGGTTTAGTGGTGACCGACAACGTTAACACATTGCAAAGGTTAAGCAACATCAATTCAGGCCATCAGTCTTTGTATGTGTAGACATTTCTTAAGACATTGAGACCCTCCGTGCCTCGGAGAGCACGTTAAGCCTTCTGTTTCGGTTGTCATACAAACATCTATGGCACTCTAGGGGTAGTTCTAGCCCTAAATCAAAAATCCGAACGGTCTAACTACAGAACTTCGATATCGCCCATGGGTTCAGAAGGCAGTCGCTACACGGAAAATATCGAAGTTCAGCCGAATCGCAGTTAGACTGGAAAGCCGATTCCAACAGCGTTGGTATTTATGTAACATCTGTCCTGCCTGGTATTTTAATTTGAAATACAGAGTGGTTATGGATTTTCTATAAACTCTTAGTGCACGGTGACGACAATAGGCTGGCCCTCCATATAGGTGCGTGGGACCAACAAAATTACTGGCAAAGTGTGGGTGTGTTATATGTAATGCACCGCTGCCTAAGCATTTGGGGATATATGGGTAGACTGATCATAATATGTACGTATGTATTTCCACGAGAGCGCGGCCGCTCCCATGTCCAGTGCTGCGGGCGTCGACCCATCCCCCCCCCCCCCCCCCCCCCTACAAAAAACTCACGAATGAAAAAATTGTATTAGATCAAGGAACACTTGTGCGAAGTTTCGTGAAGATCGGATAAAAACTGTGGCTGCTAGCCCAGAACACGCATACAGATAGACAGACGGACTAAAGCAAAATTGTCCAATCTCGACATGTAGACACTTCGCTCGCTCGGACAATAAGTATGTTAATGAAAAAAAATAAAAATTATTCAAATGTAAGTACTTCGTTTAGTTTATTTTTCACGTTAGAAAAAGACAGATGTAAAGGGACCCAACTTCGCCTAAGAGTGCCGTAGCAGCAAATCAACAGACGAGGCTTCGACAAACGTAGAAGTTTACCGGCAATAGTCTCACCCTTCGTAGGATCAAATATGGTCAATTGTTCTGGTATGTGTGTGTCTGGGAATTTAGTAGGAGTAAAACTTAGTAGGTTACCCATAATACCAAGTTAAGAGAACCATTTCAAAACAATGTTAAAATTCAGTTATCTCTTCCTATATCAAACCTATAATTCCTTCCTATAGTTTGTATTTAGTTTCAAAACTATACAGAATTATCGTATCGATAGTTCACCTCTTCACGTTTGCGGTTTTCCAAACGGTTGTACAAATCGTAACTTAATTGCGGTAGCGTACTATCGATACATATCTGTTCGATATCGATTGAATTGCACCGATAATGGTCACTCGAATACGCGAGGGCTCGCAAGGCATGCTCTTGGAATTCACTATTCAGCCCGTACTCACTTTACGCTAGTCGAGTTGTGACCGTACAGTTTTTGAATGAATTTTGAAATATGAATTTCAAACGCATTCGCAAATAAAAGAATTATAAATAAGTATGTAGGTAAATAGGTAGTATCTTATGAAAAGGTACAAACACATTTATTTACAATAAGAATTTTATTACAATATTCATAATATACTAAAAATATTTAAAATACCGTTTAAAACATCCTCCGATTCATTGCCGACTCGGAAGGTTACCAGAATGCTGGCTGTGTTGCCACGTTGGATGGCGATATTTATTCTTTGAGCCAGAAAATAGCCAGCCGGTCCTGAGAAGCATCTATTAAGCGTTTAGCAATGTCTCTATTTAGGTAGGTACATCTTAATTATTAAAAATAACCGTTTGTAAACCTTTTTAACGAGCTTCGTATAAAAATATGAACACAAAAGTTCATGTATTTTTACAAATTTTTAAAACTAAGTCACAGACAATATCTGTTGAAAAATTTCTGCTAAAAATATGTAAAATAAAACACAGGTCAAAAATTGACACAGCAACCGACTTCAAACTACCGAAATGGGTCCAAATAGGTGTCGGAATGGGACCAAATTGAAATGGGATCACTTGGATAGTAGTAGTTACCAATAAAAATAAAATAAAATAGGTTTACCCACAAACATAAAAACAACATGCAGTCGAATTGAGAAAGAACCTCGTCCTTTTTGTAAATCGGTTGAAAATATAATTCTATCCTTGTTGCAGATGACATCTCTACACCCTGAACAGCGACTCGAAGATCCCCCGACATCTTGCAAGTTCATGGTAAATATTCATTTGGTTTACAGTACTTAAATATTATATTATAATACAACACTTTCGTCTCTTCTCTGTTTACGTTAAAAAATATATTCTGACGAATTCAAAAGCCTTCTTCCTTTTCAAGTACATCGCTTAGATCTTTCACACTACTTAAAAGTTTTTTATGCAGTTTTCAGCAATAGAGTGATTTAAGAGAAAGGTTTATATGTAGGTCTACGACGCTTCAGCCCTGACATCGCACGCGTGCAATGTCGATACTAATGTGGGCAGTGTTTAGTGAAACCGAGAAAATAATACCAATTGTGCCGTTGTGCGTAGCCGCGTAATAGATACCAAAGAATACAAAGCACAGAATATGTTTTTAAAACTCCCTCAGTGGCACAGTGGTATGAGTATGCGACTG
This sequence comes from Nudaria mundana, assembly GCA_963556515.1. Taxonomy (NCBI): domain Eukaryota; kingdom Metazoa; phylum Arthropoda; class Insecta; order Lepidoptera; family Erebidae; genus Nudaria; species Nudaria mundana. Next base: position 21,615,360 of record OY748291.1, on the reverse strand, counting down.
CCGTCCCTGAGGTCTCAGTTTCGATTCCGGGTCGAATCAAATATTTGTGTGATCCACAAATATTTGTTTTCGAAGTTTGGGTGTCTTCTATGTATAATATGTATGTATTTAGAAATATGTATATATTTAAGTATGTTTATCAGTCGTCTAGATCCCATTACACAAGCTTATATTAGCTTAATTTGGGCTAGATGACTTGGTGTGAGAATGTCCAAAAATATTAATTTATTTCAAAAGTGAGTGGCATCTTAAGTCTGTGATTTATTTATATTTATAAATCGAGTCCGAGACGTCCAGGACTTTAATTGGCTGGGCCACAGCGGCTGGCACGTAAGATTTTGTTGCCTTTCATTAACATTTCATCGCAAGGCAACGGGTTTCAAATTTAGTTTTGAAAATTATAATAAAACTGCTTATTTTATTAAATTAATTCGGCCATTTTGGACATGACCCACTTTCTAGAGTGCCCGGTGACGGTAATAGGCTTGCCCAAAAATACTGGTAAATTTTGGGTGTGTAATGCACCTCTGCCTACCCCTTCGGGGATATAGGCGTGATGTGTCTGTCGCTGTCTTATAAAACAGACAATTTTCGACAGACAACAGTTGCCATTCTCAATATAGCTAACGACTCATCTCGACTCACGATAACTCATTTTTAAAACAGTTACATTAACAGTCGGAAACTTCCTCGTTGCCATCTTGGATGTCCAAATGAGTTTTCTTCTCGTCCCGTTGCTCCATAGAATGCTAATAAACCCAGTTAGTCAACAAACTACTCGTTGCTTTGTATTTTAAAACGGGCAGATTGTCAGCGTATCTATGAGCAATCTCACTGTAACAAAATTAAACTGGACTTTGTAATTCTAAAGTCGAATCTCTACTACTCGGAGGATCTTGTTGCAAATTGTTGAAAGGAGGAAACGTAAGCCTGAGCTTTGATGCATTGCATTCTGCTTTGTAAGAAGATTTTAATAAATTTAAACTGAGTTAAATTCCCATTTCAATACCTATATATTATTTTTAAAGGACTTATTGTTCATTAATTTGCAATTGATTTCGTTTTCTTAAAGGTTTTATGAAAGTTATATCAGCTCAAAATATAAATAAATAAGTACCTAAATCCATTTAATAATAGTAATAATTCGGATTCACTTGCAAGCTTTCTGTGGCAAAACTGAGCATACTTCTGACATATGTTTGCAGTCCAGTTCACGCTTAACCAAATGTTACTGGCAGAATTGAGATAACTTTTGTAGTCTACTTGATTGGAAAATAAAATAAAATAAAATAAAATAAAATAAAATAACGTTTATTATCTTTGAAATTTTTAGAAAATTATTTAGATTCGTCAAAAGTTGGTGTGACTCTACCGAGGGTTCCAAAATGCAACGAGACTGAGAAGAGCCCTCAAGAAACTCAGTTCGGCTTTTTTCCAAAATATTTCATCTTAAATCTAATACAGAGTTATTTAGAAAGGAGCAATTCGTGTTACAACCAGGCAGCCTTGTCATCTAAGAAATCATTAATACTATAATAAGCTTTATGGCACAATTTACGTTTTATTAGTTTTTTAAATTTATTAACAGATAAATTTGCTATTTCGGTTGTCAATGTATTATACATTCGAATAAAGTCTGGAGTTGGAGGATCTCGTTCAGTTAGCTTGAATAAATATTCCCAGTTGAAAGGGAGCTGACGCTGGGTTCGAATCCGGCCCGAGATCGTCGTTTATATTTAATATTATACATAATAATATTGTAATATATTTATTATTACTAGTAATATATCTATAGTAGTTATATGCTATTCAGCTATAATGTAGCATTCTTAGGTTGAAATATTTTACTTAAGCAATCAAAAACTTTGCTCTTTGCTTTTCTTTTTCTATCTTGACTTTTTTTTATTACGCGGCCAAGGCCGCTGCCTCTCCATCTTCCATTGCCGAGCGAAGGCAGTAGAAAGAATTTTCAATGACTGCCTATCTACCCTAGATTTAAATTATATTCAAAACTTTTTCAGATGCCACCGTTTCTACGGCAGCTTGGAGCTGGGTTCACATCAAATACTTTTATGGTAAGCATTCGTCCATTTTACTGATTAAATAACTTGCGATCTCGAAAAAACAAAATAGAGAAACAAAGCAAAAAAAAAACAAAAACAAAGTAGAGAAACTAATAACTGCATTGAATGGAAGTTTCTGGACTTTCCCCGCTGCAGTAATACTCGGACTGATATCAGTCCTAGCTGTTAGAATTACGGTTTTATGCTATTTGTTCAAATACATTATATGGTAAAGTAACGGTAGGTTTTTACCTCTACTAAGTAGGTCTAACAACTATGGGCCAAATGTGGTGTTTAATCCACCTCTGCTTACTCCCTAGGAGATAAAGACGTGATATATATACGTATTGTATTCATAGATAGTTTACAATAATGAACAGTGAAATGAACGTAGTTTTCCATAGAAATATATCAAGTTATCAGAACTGACAGAACGATAATTTAACCCTCTCTTACTGTTCTATCATTTATTAAATATCACATTGAATATGTATGAGCATAATCCAATAACCGTTATTTCTTTCTCCCATTCAAAACTATCAGAACTTCACGCGCGATCTACAGCGAACCAATTACAGTGCGCCAATAAATTACGATGAAAATATTGATAACCCTGTGACGTAGTACTTTCAATGAATTACGCGCGTAAACAATGGCCTGGGGGTAATTTATATCCCGAATATTGTCGCAATTAAATCACTACTACACACTATTACTATAAAGGGTTATATCTCGTATCTATACAGTCCTGACAAAGTTTCGTCTACCCGCTAACTCTCTAAATCTGGTAACTTGGTCGGTGTAGGTTTCATTAGCTCTTTACCGTGCAGTTTCCATTTTCTTGTGGTTGCCATATTGTTTAGAACTGTATTTAGTAGGTTTTTACTCATAGACTACTAATTAAAGTTTCTATTTTTATTACGTCTATGGTTTTTACTATCTTTTTAAAGAGTAATTCACTGCCGTAGATTTTAGTAGAAGATTCAGTGCAATAGTTTTTAATTCCTATATTCCCACTTTAACAAATCTTTCTAAAACTTTGCGATTATGTCGTTCTTTATCGTTTATTGTTTTGTTCTCTCTCAATGAAATGCTAAGTAGGAGCAAATAAAGATTTAAACAAGCCACGACATTTGTCTTATAGTTCAAATAATTAACACGCCCGGGCTCTACCGAGTAGAGTGCTCATCGCCCCAGTGCGTCGAATGTCGTTGCAATCTCCATAATTACGCGACACTCATTTACCCATCGTTTGTGAACGACAAATGAAGCGAACACTATCGAAACGTTCATCATAACAAGAACCTCCTCATCATAGTAAAAGTTTCAAGTACGATGTCAATACTGACTGGTTCCCAAGGCCGGCCGAAATGCAAATATTCGCGGGATGTCTAATAGTGCGTAAACTCAGCGATTGTTCGACTATAGCGGCCATTTCATTTTATGAATACTGAATTCGTAGATTCCTTGTGAGCACATATCCGATTTTCAAATTTAAATTTCGACGTTCGAATATTGAAATTCATTCCGCATTATTAGGTTCGTTATACAAGCCGGTGTTCTATTTTTTTTAAAAGCTCAATTCAATCACAGATAATTAAAGATAAATACCATAATGGCGCTTGAAATACCCGTCGATTTATTCATAAAATAATAGTGAACATGACAGAACTGTCACTGAGTAGTATTCATAGCATTCTCCGACTGGATTAATTACAATATTGTCAATATTGTGGTAATAACGCCTGTGTCATAACTGAATTAATTAATTGACAATTTCCAGTCAAGAAGATTTAGTTAGGTAACTATGTAGTGTTGATTTATAAGTATAAAGAAAAGTGCAACGGGCTTTACGACGTTCTCTTCTTCATCATAAGTAACAGATATGCGTCTTTCTGTCTAATATTTAGTAGGTATAGTACCATGAACTGGTAATCCTAAAGGATACCCCAATTTGAGTTAAAAAAATAGTTTCTACCTTGGAAGTGAAAACTGAGAGGCAATATTTAAAACTTTAATAACAAAATGAACGCTCAGGCGTCATCGTCCCGAAGAAATATTATCTTGAAAATTAAGTTAATAATAATGCCAGTATAATGTGTAGCTGTAAAGTGAAATTTCCATTTATCACTTATCTTTATAACCTACGTTATTAGATGCGAAGAATTATAAATTAACTTGGAATTGAAACCTCTGATTGCCTTGCCACACCTACTGTGATACTACATAATGTATCGGGTAACTTCGAGTCCAGTTTGGAGTATAATTACTAATTCAAACTAGTTGACGAAAGTAAATACACTCTTATATGAGTAACCCTGTAGACGAACATGGTTACTTGTACGAGTATGTTACGTAGTTACTTAAACAGGGTGTAACATTCAAATAGGTCTGTGTGGGAAAGTCTGAAACTATAAGACATACGAATATCTGTTCTTAGGAACCATGTCATCGATTTAAGTAAAAATAAAAACTACGTTCAGATTAAAAAAAAAAAACAAGGCTACAGCTACTTAACAGCCAGTGTTCTGGGAACCTTAACCAGTCGGCAATGACGCAGAGAATTTTTTAAACCTTATTTTGTAGATAGTAAATATTTATTCGGCCATTGTATGTGCCCGGTGACGGCAATAGGCTTGCCCCCTTTTACGTGGGACTAAAAATACTGGCAAATTGTGGGTGTGTAATGCACCTCTGCGTACCCCTCCGGGATATAGGCGTGATATATGTATGTGTGTGTGTGTGTGTGTGTGTAAATATTTTAGTGCATAATGTATGCATGTGAATGCAGTTTATATTTTTACTATAATTGATACTAGAACAGCTTCGTATGTCTTGTCTTATAGTTTCAGACTTTCCCACACTGACCCATTTGAATGTTACACCCTGTATACCTACTAAGTAACGTTTAGGTATACTGTGGGTTATTAAACTTGTCCTACCATATTACTAGGTGTGTACTAGACTACGCGCAGAATTAATTAATAGATGATTGGTTTAGTTATCTGTGGAGCATGATGTGTGTCCCTCTATAAGTTATATACGTAATGTATGTGTGTCGAGATATTAGGCTGTGGTAATTGAATTTGAAGATTAATGATGGAATGCAATAAATAGTTTGTATTTAATTACGAGGGTTAAATGCAATCGCAGAAATAAAATACGAGAGGGTAGAATAGAATGGGAAATTGGTTATTACAGATATTATGGGAGCATTTGTAGTCAGTAGCTACAGTCTTTGTGGTTCTCGCCTAATACGAGGGTGGATTGAAAAGTAGTCGGCCTAACACTGATCCATTTAGTTCTAAAAATCAAATCTACCCACATTATTTAGTTCAGTTCAGACCTGTTAATTGTGTGTAGTTTGAAACGTGTGCGATAATTAGTTTTAATTTTATAAATTTATTAACAAAGCAATCTGACATCATTTCCGCAAATGGAGTAAATCGAGCAGCGTGCCGTCATTAAGTACCTCCATAAGAAGGGGCTGTCATCAAAAGCCATCCATGATGATAGGGTCACTTAGGGGATTGTGCTCTTTCATAATCATCCGTCAAAAAATGAATAGCAGAATTCAAGCGTGGTAGAGAGAGTGTGAAAGACGAACCCCGCTCTGGAAGGCCTTCGACGTCCACTACAGACGAAAATGTTAAAAAAAATACTCGACTTAATTATGGGAGACCGCAGATTGAAAAGAGATAGCCGAGATTATAGGCATCTCTTATGAACGTACTCAAAACATAATAGTCAACGTGTTGGGTTTCCACAAGGTGTCTGCCAGGTGGGTTCCGCGACTGTTTTCAGTTGAGCAAAAAAGGATGCGATTGACTATTGCACGCGACTGTTTGGAGTTATTTGAAGCTGATGAATGTGATTTTTTGAATCGTTTTGTTACTATGGACGAAACATGGGATCATTACTGTACACCGGAAACAAAACAACAATCAAAACAGTGGAAAAGACCTGGTTCACCACCCTCCAAAAAGGTTAAGTCGATTTTGTCGGCAAGTAAGGTGATGGCTTCAGTATTCTGGGACTCGAAGGGTGTAATTATGGTTGATTATCTTGAAAGGGGTCAGACTATAAACTCTGATTATTACTGCACCTTACTACATCTTTTACGTGAGGAAATAAAAGAAATAGTCAAGGAATGATCAGAAGAAAAGTCCTGTTTCATCAAGATAACGCTCGTGTTCACACATCTGTCCAATCAATGGCAGAAATTTACAACTGTGGCTTTGAACTGCTACCGCATCCACCTTATTCACCTGATCTGGCACCGTCAGACTTTTTTCTGTTCCCTAACCTAAAAAAGCACTTGGGAGGTCAAAGATTTTTGACAAATGACGAGGTCAAAGCAGCAGTAGACGCATATTTTGACTCTAAGAAAGAATCATTTTTTTTCAACAGGCTAAATGCTTGGAAGGGAAGATGGCTAAAGTGCATTGAACTTGATCGTGATTATGTTCAAAAATAAAAATATATTTCATTTAATATGTATTTATTTTCTTGGTTAGGCCGATTACTTTTCAATCCACACTCGTATAATGCGTATGGAATTGGAGAGCCAACGATCCAACGATTTAGACCGTTGGTGATTCATTAGCGTTGCAAACACTTCACTGGCGGTCTTTTAAATAGCAAACTTAGAATTCCAAGCAAGCATAACGAGGCGAGCAGGTCTGTCGGTTTTTAAGTTCGCAGTCTTTAAAGTGTCTATTGACTGTTTAAACTGTTGGCTTGTGTGGCGAACCAATGGATTTAGACGACAATGGATCCCCGGCTTAAAAATCAATATTAGCTCAAGCTCCATAATATCAATAATTTGGTAAATAGAGTGGCAGATCAAGGTTGTGTATGACTGTAGCACAGCCCACAGAAATAACTTCGAAAGTGCGAAGAGCCTCTTCCGCTAAGAACACTGGAGGAAAAATTTTGAAAGACAGATAAGGTTGTGGATGTTGTAATCGTCCTTAGCCAGGGTGGCTGGGGTTGGACTAGCGTTTTGACGACGTGAGTTCAATCCCCGATCACCACACTACCGACACTAACCCACTTCTAAAACAAGCACTTTTAGTTTAAAAACAATGGAAAAATTATGATTTCGCTAAATAGAAGACATGTTAAACGTCGACATAGGTTTCGCCTACTCACGAGGCATTATAAAGACTATTTCAAAGAGACGCCTGAATCCATTCAGTACTTTGGAGGGGTTTTGCTATTAGATAGTTGCGTGGCACTAGCTTATTATTGCAATAGTTATTTATAAAATAGAATGCTAATTCTATTTTATAAGTAACTAGCGGACGCCCGCGGCTTTGCTTGTTTGACAAATTATAATATATACAAAAACCTTTCTCGAAAACCACTCTATCCAATGGTGAACCTCTCTATCCATCAAAATCCATTGCGTAGTTTGCAAAGACGCAAGACTGTCTGTCCCTATGTACATAGGGCCAGACAGAGGTAGACGGCGGGATGCGACTTGTTTTATACTAGGTATGTTACGATTATACTCCAGAACTGTAATGAGCTCGACAGCTGTGGCGATATACACACACACACACACACACATATCACGCCTATATCCCAAAGGGGTAGGCAGAGGCGCATTACACACCCACAATTTGCCAGTATTTTAAGTCCCACGTAATAGGGGGTAAGCCTATTGCCGTCACCGGGCACACATATAATGGGTTATGTCCAAAATGGCCGAATGAATTTAATAAAAAGTAGCAGCTATAGTAATTTGGAAAAAAAAAATTGAAGCCCCTTTGCCTTGCGATGAAATGTTGATGAAAGGTAACAAAATCTTACGTGCTAGCCGCTATGGCACAGCCAATTAAAGTCCTGGGCTATATGGCGATATGTGGACGTAAAACGCCTGTGGTAGTAACTCGACTTTCATGCAATAGAACGTGAGCGGAGCTTTGTAGACCAACAGTGTCCAGAACGATAAGCCTTAGTGATAATATTTAACATAATTTTCACAGAAACAATACACCCAAGCGGCACATTAAATTTGAAAGTTATTACAATGGATGCGACCCAGTTCTTCGGCCCGCTTTAACCTCATATCTTCGTAACTCGCATTTTTAATCAACAGTCCCTCAGAACCCGGCAATTTGAATAACGGACTAGGCAAGGGTTGTTTTAGGGTACCGTACTCAATGAGAATGGCTGTACTAATGGCTTGGAATAAGTTGACTGTCCGATTATCTTTAAGTGTTTATATTAATGTCTTTGATGAACATACATCATTGACAGATTATAACAACGAGCTGATCTACACGAAAGGGTTTATGTAGTTGCGAGCAGTTGACCAGTATACATGTTCAAATCAAGATAATAGATTCAACCCACTCTGAGGTATGACTCAGGTCTGAGTTTCGCCTATATTTATAAAACAATGTTCTACATGTATTCTGTTGCTAATTCGGTATGAATATGTTTCGCATTGAGCACAATTTTTTCTGCATCCTATTTCGTATATATATAATATTAACACGAAAGTTTGTATTGTTGGATGTTTGTTACTCAAAAACTACTGGGATTTCGTAACTGTACAAGAAGATAGTACATATAAATAATAGGTTGCTATCCAATGTGTAACACTTTTACCCAAACATCTTACGTACACAAGTACCAGTAAAACTCGGTTCAAAACCACCCTTTTCTACGGTTCAGTAAACTGGGACATTTGCATTTAAAACGGCATGTGTTATTGCGTTCAAATTGTTACGGATCTACGAGTATTAGTGAATCGTCCACGGATGAGAAGGATTAAGCTATTTAAATAATAGCGCTAAGAACTGCGGTGTGTGGGGTCTATTAAACCCCTTGTTACTTTTATAGGTAAGTTTTCATACGACGATTACCGGGTTAAGTTTTAGGTACATATCTGTTACAATATACCTTCACTACATATTATAAAACAAAATCGCTTCCGTCTACGCCATTTTGTCGCGGATTTCACCAATTCTTGAGGAAGGTTTTCATGTATATGTATAATTTGTCAAGCGGGCGAATCCGCGGGTGTCCACTTGTATAGAATAGAATTGAAATTTTAGTTACTGTTGAACTGCCTACTAATATTGGATAACTATAGGAATTACGGCTCGTTTACACTTTGATTTGTGATTACTGCGAGTTCATACATTTTCTAGTAGTAATTGTTAAGTGATTAGTAAAATTAGTTGCACTTGCACTTAACACAAAACAATATGTTAACCAGTCTTTAGATAAGGTTTGACAGAGCTTATTGGTGAACTATTATAAAGTCTAGTTAGTATTAGAATTATCTGGATCTACTAGGCAACATTATCTAACTACAAAAATGTCTAGTAAAACTCAAACTCAAAAATATTTATTAATATAGGTAGGTTATAAAATAACACTTATTAACGTCAGCACATAAGAATTAACATTTAAAGACAGATTCGCAAAGAAGTTATTTTAATAGTAATAGTATTTAAGTAACATTATATCGCCAGAGCCGATGACGATACTGACAGATAGACAAGACTCCAACAAATATAGGTGCCCAACACCCAGAAATTGCAATAATTTCGCCTTCTATTTTGTGGGATCAACAAATAAACGCCTCTCTGTCTATCGCTTAGGGCAAACAGCTGTTATTGTATTTACTGTCGGAGTTTAATTCGCACAAATCAGCCATACACTACCACAAGTACTACCAAACACTATAATTAAAAATCCTACAGGGCCCTTTTATCCAGTTCAGAACACACTTGACTGCCATTTTTCCATGAACCGGGGGCTGTAATTATAGCATTTGCATAGCTATCTCTCGACGCGACGCGACGCGGTTTTGTTCCGTTACGCCATGGTTACGCCCCTTCTGTGTAACATTTGTCCAAATAACTTGTTACTACATTACACTTTTTCTTTTACATTGTAACCTTAGATCAAAAATACTATAGATATTGGATTCAGTACAAATACAACGCGGAATCTTGGCACTCGAACACTATATAGGTAATTATTACAAATACCATCTATAAAATAAACAAGATTGTACATTGATGGTTGACATAGAAATAAAAGCATCAATGTACAGCGCGGTTGTCGCATCCCTCGAAAGCCAGCAAGCGGAATAGGAACTTGGTACGGATTATGGAATCCATTCCTTTTATAACCTTAGCGCATGGGCGCTAAGGTTATAAAAGGAATGTGGAGCACATTGCATATAAAACTTTTTTTTAATGAAATACGATGAGACAGATTGTTTTATTCACGTATAAAATAAATTATTTTGTTAAAAGATTACAAAAACGCTAGTACGAAATAAAATCAGCAATTATATTTTCACACACAACCTGTAACTTAAAACAAACAATCAATCAAATAAATTTATGGGTCGATTTAATTTGGTCACTCATTTGGTATTAAGAATAGAAAGTATTTAAGTATTATCAATATAATATCTCCTTTACTTGTAAAATATTTGGCACGGCTGTTATTTTTTATTTATTTAATCCTTTTTTAGTAACATAAATAACGTCCTTTTTATAATGCTATGATGATCAAACAACAGTAGAATTATTAGGTTTAAACATTTCATCTTCTCTTTCACGTGCTATAAGACGCCTCCATTTTTCTTATCTTATTGCATTATGGGGAAAACTTAAAACAAAATAAGATACGCCTGCTTTCGGTTGAGCAAAAAAGGATGGGATTGACTATTGCACGCGACTGTTTGGAGTTATTTGAAGCTGATGAATGTGATTTTTTGAATCGTTTTGTTACTATGGACGAAACATGGGTTCATTACTGTACACCAAACAAAACAACAATCAAAACAGTGGAAAAGACCTGGTTCACCACCACCCAAAAAGGTTAAGTCGATTTTGTCGGCATGTAAGGTGATGGCTTCAGTATTCTGGGACTCGAAGGGTGTGATTATGGTTGATTATCTTGAAAGGGGTCAGACTATAAACTCTGATTATTACTGCACCTTACTACGTCGTTTACGAGAGGAGATAAAAGAAAAACGTCCAGGAATGATCAGAAGAAAAGTCCTGTTTCATCAAGATAACGCTCGTGTTCACACGCCTGTCCAATCAATGGCAGAACTTCACAACTGTGGCTTTGAACTGTTACCGCATCCACCTTATTCACCTGATCTGGCACCGTCAGACTTTTTTCTGTTCCCTAACCTAAAAAAGCACTTGTGAGGTCAAAGATTTTTGACAAATGACGAGGTCAAAGCAGCAGTAGACGCATATTTTGACTCTAAGGAACAATCATTTTTTTTCAACGGGCTAAATGCTTAGAAGGGAAGATGGCAAAAGTGCATTAAACTTGATGGTGATTACGTTGAAAAATAAAAATATATTTCATTTATTATGTATTTATTTTCTTGGTTAGGCCGATTACTTTTCAATCCACCCAATATTCAAAAAATATATCAAACAGTAATCAAAAATTTAAAATAAATAAATGATGACTCTATCTTTCTGTATGGGACTTGTTCTAACATTGCGGTGTGAAGTTGCGCGCTTGTTAGGTGTGAAGTTGTTCAACTTCACCGAGCAAGCGCGTAGTTTGCACAGTTAAAAATAACCATAATATTCTTAAGCAGTGCATTATTGCACATGCAAAGCAATTAACAATGTGAACTGATTTTTACTTGTCAAAAGTATGATACTCCATCCTCTAAAAGAGTAGTTTTTAGCTATCTTTAAGCGAAAACTTTGTCATCGTGAAACGTCTTACTACCAACTTGACTGAAGCGCTCAAGTCGGTCCACTCGCGATAGGGACCGAGTTGAAGTGGTGCCGTTTTTAAAGTACTGATCGGTAATCTAGGTATTTTTGATCTAATATTGTAACACTCGGCATTTTAAGGTTAAGTTTTGATGTAACATTGCTTGGGGCTTATTTGTTCTAACGTTTATAAACAGTACCTGTTAATATTTCAACCAACATATAGAAAACACAAGAACTAAATAGGTAGGTATAGGCAATGATATTTTATGTATTTTATGTAATTATAAAACCGTCATTGGGTATAGGTATTTACGTCAGTGCCTCGTGGAAAATTACTATTGAAAAGTTATACCATAGTCTATACGTCTTTACAGATAAATAAAATTAAAGTGTCTGTATGTAATTCTAAATTAACAGCTTCTCATCAAAAGTAATTATGAAAAACGGTATTTTTAAAATGTTTGTGTGTCTGCTGACTGATTTAAATGGAACTTTCACTGGCAGCTAATTATATAATACAGTAATTTAGGCTACTTTTTATACCGGGAATGTGTCCTCTGGGAATTGGGAACCAGACAACTACTCACGCAGGCGAAACCGGGAGCATCAGCTAATTATATAAAAAGACATAATACACAGTTCATTGAACCTTAACTGAGCCTTAAATGAGGTATAGAAATAACCTGCTGTTACACCGACATTAACTTATTTAGTTCGGTGACTTCGGTGCGTTCGAGCGAAGAAACTTCTGAACACATTGCCAAAATAACTATCTTGGATGTTCGCGTATCTTTTGCTTCGTAAATATCAGCTGATGCGTAGTTCCATTCGTGTGGAATAGATTTTTCTTTACCCACGGGAACTCATTGGTAAGTATCCTTTGGGTTCATGAAATGTGCTGTCTATAATAATGAAAATGTTAGACAACGGCAGGTATAGGTAGTAGGTACTAGACATTCTAAAACTGAAATATCCGACGCAATAGTCGCAAAATGGTCCAAAATTGCGAAACAACAAGCTAGTAGAGCCGGTTTATCGGATTTTAGCGGAAATTTCACTCGCACGCGGAACGATACGAGCAAAACACCAACAATGTTTGCGAATCACCCTCGCATATCGAATTTTGATTCCTGATTTGTATCGGAACAACTCGCTGTGTCATAAATAGGGAAATACGCGAAATGTGCAAATCGAATGCTAAACTACAGATTCACTGGACATGGTATTCACAGAATATGGAATATACGCTGTAAACACGTTCAGGCTTCACAGAACTCACGTCTATGGCTACGTAAGCGATTTGTCCGATATCTAATCTTATGTGCAATAGCGAATGAAACAGTTTACTGTTACGTTTCTAACTAAATATAATTGATCAGAAATAATCTTGTAGCACTTACGTTAGTCAAAACAACTAAATACATAATATATGCTCTAAACTAGTTGTTTTTTTTGTATTGATACATTTATTTACAAGATAGAAAATTAACTTTAGAAGAAAATACTATTTACACTTATTAAAAACTATACTTACACACTAAAATCTAGACTAGTTGTTTGAATAAATTGAACAAAACAACAGTTTTTACTTTGTGGCGGGAAATCGGTAAAAAAGTCCGTATAAGATAATAAATTAAATAGTCATTTAGTTTCAGGTCATTATATCCCACAGATAAACACAATTACATTACATAATTAAGTCGAATTTATAAACATTCATCATCATTCACCGAGCCTTTTCCCAACTCAGTTGGGGTCGTCTTTCCAGTCTAACTGCGATTCGGCTGAACTTCGATATTTTCCGTGAAGCGACTGCCATCTGACCTCCACAACCCATGGGCGATATCGAAGTTCTGTAGTTAGACCGGTCGGATTTTTGATTTAGGGCTCCAACTACCCCTAACGACTGCCATAGATGTTTGTAGGACAACCGGGACCGACGGCTTAACGTGCTCTCCGAGGCACGAAGGGGTCTCAGTGTCTTAAGAAACGGTCACCCATCCTAAGACCGGCCTGACTACATGTTGCTTAACCTTTGCAATGTGATAACATTTTCGTAACCACTAGACCGCGAGCACCGCAGTCAGTTAAAATTGCCCAGGTCATTGCTATTAATTAATTCAAAATAATTACATAACAACATTTCCAAAATAATTTACTAAAAAATACAAAAAATAAAATTATATTTATATTTTTTTTTATTATTGATGTCTATAAATAGCTAAGTATTTTGATTGTTTAATAAACGCGCATTAGGAAATAACAGAGTAAGGAAAGATACATGTCCAAGTGGAAATATTGGATGGAACCAGGCGTTACGTGGCGAAAATCCATGACAAAGCAATGGTAAGTAAAATATTTAAAAATAAATGTTTTAAACTTATTTTATATTCAACATTTTTTTTTAAATATTTTACTTACCATTGCGATTTCCAATGGAGTTACAATAAATCAAAACTGCACAATTTCTATCCTAGCATCTTTTATTTTCATTTTTGTGTCCATTCGCGTTGTTCGTTCGTTTCACAATTAATTTTGCAGATAGAACATCAATCTAGTTATCTGGAGTGTACCTACCTGGTTATACTGTTGCTGAGAATTTAGAAATTACAATGAAAACTTAAGCAGGAACAAATAAAGGCAAGCAAATATAGTCTCGGCACTCAATATGAGTTCGTCGCATTTGGTGTCGAGACACTAGGCCCATGGGGCCAGCCACGGTACGCATCCAGGTCTTCACGGAACTCGCGCAGGCAGCTTTCTCGCGCAAAGACTCTCATTGGCAATTCAGCGCGAGTTATGGGCACTCTGCTTTACATATTTTTTTTAGTTTTAGATAGTATAGTTTATGAAAACTTAATTATTGAAATTTTCAAAATATGCTGTGGACTGTTACCAGAAACAGAGGTCTAAAGTCAAAATACTTATAATAACTTATTCTAATAACTCGTTCTTAACTATAAATAAGTTTCAATATTAATTCCCGTTTGTTTCGAAGAAAATTCTTGGAAAACTTAAAAGCTATTTGATAAGAATCCTTGAATAACTTGTTTTATTTGCTTATTCCAGGTGCTGTTGATACTGCTGCAGCTGCTCACATGGTGCAGTGGCGCCTCAGCGTTGGCGAACTGTCCCACAGGCTGCAACTGCAACGACGACACTCTCGTAGTGGTCTGCGAAGAGAGCCGGCTTGACGTCTTACCCATTGCCCTGAACCCTTCCATACAGCGTCTAATAATTCGTAACAACAAAATAAAAACGATCGATAGTTCGATGCAGTTTTACGCCGAACTACAACACCTGGACCTCTCCAGAAACCATCTTGTAAATATACCAACAAAGAGCTTCGCGTATCAGCGTAAACTTCAAGAGCTACATCTATATCATAACAAACTATCTTCAGTATCCAATACAACCTTCCAAGGTCTCAACTCGTTGACTGTATTGAATTTGAAGTACAACTTTTTGGAAGAACTAACAAATGGAGTATTTTCTACTCTACCGCGGCTAGAAGAACTCAACTTGGCGCAAAACAGAATATCGAGAATTGAGCCGAGAGCTTTTGCCGGCTTGTCAGCATTGAGGATATTGTATTTGGACGACAACCAACTGAGTTCTGTGCCGACGACATCGTTTAGCCTACTAGGAAGCCTCGCCGAGTTACATGTTGGCTTAAATGCATTCTCGTTTTTACCAGACGACGCTTTCGCTGGTCTCAACAGACTGACTGTGCTAGATTTGAATGGGGCAGGCCTCGCGAATATTAGTGAATTTGCCTTCAGAGGGCTTCCAGGATTAAGAAGCCTGAATCTAGTGGGCAATAGACTGTTTACAGTGCCTACGCACCAATTATCTGGTCTCACTAGATTAGAAGATTTGTATATTGGACAGAACGACTTCATTACACTCGAGAGCCATTCATTCAGAGGACTGAAAAACCTGAAGCTACTAGACATTACAGGCGCTACTCAGCTAGAGAGGGTCGAGAAAGGAGCGTTTGAAGACAATGTAAATTTAGAAACGATCACACTGGCAAACAACAAAAAATTTTCTGTCATAGACGACTGCACACTGTTGGGATTGCCGAAATTGAAACATGTGTCTTTAAGAGATAACGCTATTGTACAATTAAGTGAAACTGTGTTCGTCGGAAAAGAACTGAAGCAGCTTGATTTAACCGACAACCCTATATTATGCGACTGCAAGCTTCTGTGGTTACAAGTGTTACTGAACGACAAAACCAATTTCACACAAATATATTGTACGAGTCCCGAAAACTTAAAAGATAAACCTCTAAGGACTCTCAACGCCGACGACCTGGGGTGCAAACTCCACGACCCGCGGCAACAGACCATCATCGGAATAGTGGTGGTTGCCACCGTCGCCACCGTCGCTACACTAGTCCTACTTCTATACAGATATCGTAAAAGTATGCAAGAGAAGCTCAAAGATTACAAATGGAACAAGGGGAGGAAGAACCTGGACTATCACAAACCAATGTCGACGGAGGAAGACTGCATAGTGCGCGGGATCCACCCGTCGCAGTATCCCGCGCCGCCACACCGGCAGATCCCGGTGACGGAACTGTAGCTAGAGCTTTACGCCTCGCCGAGCGTGTTCTTCATGTCGGGCGGCCACGGCTCCGGCCGGCGGCCGCCTCGCTCGGGAGGCGGAGCAGCCGGCACTGCGCCAGCCGGCGGCTTCACATACATCGGGGCCGACGCGCGCCACCAGCCGCTCACGCTCAACAACGGGGCACCGGCACATCACCTCAACAATGGCTCACTGCGCTCTTTGCCGGAAAAGAAGAACAACCGGAACGGGGTCGTGTGCCACCCGGAGAACTTTCAGCGGAACCTCGATACCCGCTACTCCAGGAAACAGGAGAACGGTTACATGAGGAACTCCGAGACTATAATTGGGTTCCCTCGTAACGACAGGGAGTACGACCGGGACCGGGAGCGGGAACATGCTGACTACAGCGAGCCCGAGTACTCCATCATCCCGGAGAACGGGTACGGGCGCGGAATCGAGGACTACCCGCGCTCGTGTGCGCACTCCAATACGTTCAACTGTTGAGTGTTCGCGTGAACTGCCTCAATTCTAAATTGTGATCTTGTAATTCTAGCAATAAATCTTCATTCCATTAAGTTTTTCTATGGACGAAGTCAGTCGTGACGTAGTGCTTTAGCGGTTAGTGGCGTTAGTATTTCCAATCCGGAGTACGTTCGACCAGTGAGGACTATCGTATTCGTAAGCGGATACTTTATTTGTAAATTATATATCTAAGTAGTGAGCGATCTATTTTTCAATGAGACATTTGATGGTTTCGGGGTGTATGAAAGTGAGACTTTCGCTCGATACAACGGTACATTGTACGGTCTAGTCGCGGAGGCAGCAGACAGTAGCAGGTACACGGGAGGCGGGAGCGGGAGCGGGAGGCGCTATCCTCGCACCTCCTTTGGCCGTACGTCAAATATTGTGATTTGTGATTATTTCTACCAGTGCGGTGGATTTTGTATTTGTTTTTGTACAAAAAACCATTCCATATATCTTGTAATGTCTAATATTATTTATAAATGAATAAAGTAAGTGTGCGTTAAATAAGACACCAATATGAAACATATTAGGATTAATAAATGTAAATATATTTATACTATATTGAGATATTTATAAAATTTAATACGATCTTGTTCTTCAAAAATTATCATAAAATTATTTCGGGATATAGTATTGTTTGCTATGATGACTTATGCTACTTATATTATGAGATTTCTTGTCATTACCTACCTACCCTACGTTACACTAGGTAACTTCTTATTGTGTAGGTAACACTAACAACGCACCCATTAACTATAATTCTACCTACTTACAACACCTCTGAACATTTTAAGCTCAATTCATAAATTGTAATTTTAACGAACATTGACATTTCACGAGAGAATTTGTATTTATTTTGTGTTATATCCGTGCAATATGGGACAAGTTTTTCCGTGGGTGCTACTCATCATGGACATCATGTTCAACATATTTTTTTTTATAATACAAGTTTTTATACAATTAAAGTCACAGTAAGAACATTATTGTATCCAAATATTGATGACTATATCGCAAAAATTCATCAGTCACCAGCCTATTGATTAAACCAATGATATTACAAAAAATGTGTCAAGCAGGTCACGTGACCGACGTTTTCTGCGATATAATTGGTTTAATCGGTCGATCTACACATGTCGGCGCTACCATACTCATGTTGCAGATCTAGGTTTGAACCAGAACCTTTCTCTTACAAGCAAAACCGCTTTACCAATTCAGCCACAGGGCGACTGTGGACTAATAACTGTTTAATTTCTGCGCCATATGTTACTGGTTTCTATGCCATTGTCGGCTGCAAGAAGCAACTGCAGATAGCACACGCAAACAAAAACTTGGCAGTAGTAACTGCACGACAAGTCCTCCATGTATTTCTGTTCAAATTATTTCGAACGCGGTTGGGCAGCTGCAAGTCGCGGCAGCTGTTGACCAGCCTGCAGCCGAGATCGGAATGGCACCTTAACTAACGCGCTACAGTTTTATACACTACTTTTTTAATTTCATCAGTTTAGGCATTTGGAGAAACACAAACTTGGAGAAGAGAACTTATCGGCAAAACACAACGAGGCAGTATGATCGACAGACTTTAGCCTGTTGTTGCTATTAGACTGTACTTAATGATTAAAAAGTGACTATGATACAGATTTGCAGAAAATCTGTATCATAAAATAACTTTTGAATTTTTATGGTATGAGTAAGTAAAAATAATAATATTCCTCCACATCGTTCTCAATTGTTGTCAACTCCTTGTTTCTGCATTACCTACGCAACTTATATAATATAGATATATAAGTATAAAACTTTTATAATAAAATCAGTTACACTCGCACTCAACAAAATGTAAACAAGTCTTTACTGATGGGTAGCGCCTATGTAGGCACCGTGACTGGTTTTTAATGTAACAAGATTATTATGGTCGATTTAGAAAAGTACGATATTTTAAAAATATGACGTCAGGTATTTGTTTCTCTTTGACTACATATTAACCCAAATGTTGCTTTACTTGCCAAGTATAAGTTGGCGTTCCAATGGGGGAGCCACATTACGTTGAAAAAACGTCAAAAACAAGATTTCAAAGCAATAAATACATACAATTAAATTAGTTCCATTTTTTGCCACACGTCAACTTATACTTTGTTGTAGAATGATGCTACTGGCTAAAACAACATAATTTGTATGCCATCTAGTCTCAAACTAAGCAGAGTTTGTGCTAAGAATACTAGTTAAGTTGTATACTTTTCTTAATTGATCATATCATTAATATTATTTAAGGTAACTTATGGTAACTCCTGACAAATGTTTAATAACTGTTTTGCATAATGTTGTCTTATTTTCTTACCACATTTCAATAAGACCTGATGGTATCTGAAACTTAGTATGTAGGTACCTTTTATTTTCTATACCTAAAGCATCGAATACATACATGATAGCAATCACGGTTGCTAACCAAATAAAAAAAAATAAAGAAAACCAGACTGCACTTAACCAGATATTGTTCAACAAAAGTCGTAACTCGTACGGTTTACAATCGCACTTGCAATCGTGTATTCGATGCTTAAGTCGTGTGTCTCAATTTCAATTGGTTCTTAATTAAGATTTTGATTAATAAACTTTAATTTTCCTCTATCTTGAAGATGAAACGTGCATCCACATCAAACATTGTAACAGCGACATCTATCGTTAGCACACGAATTAAAACATTTATATGTCCAAATTATGTTATCAGAAAGGTCTTTGTCGTAATTAGGGCAGCTATTCTTATAATAAACGAGCGGCCGCCCGCTTGACAAATTTACACAAAAACCTTCCTCGAGAACCACTCTATCCATTGGCGAAAACCGCATCAAACTCCGTTAAGTAGTTTTAAAGATCTAAGCATACATACAGAACGGGCGACTTTGTTTTATAATATTATGTAGTGATCCGTTCTTAGAAGTCGCTTGAAATTTTGATGCCATTATGTCTTTTTGAAACTATGTGTAATTTTTACTCCAGTTTTCTCTTACCTACATCGTAGGACCCATCGTTTTGATGTTTTTAAGTTGTATGTAAATATGGAGAATTTAAAGACTACGCAATAAAGGCATGTGTTAGTGCCTAGTGAATGCCTAAAAAAGTATACAAGAAAAATCATTAATACATATGAGAAAATTGTGATTAGAGTACGTACTCATGACATTGAATAGAATCATCGGACGTTTCTGTACTTTATTGTAGTTCATACAAACTCGATAAATATAACATACCTCAAATTTTATTGTTTTATTAAATATGTACCTACTATCTGACCCAGCACAATGCAGCTAACAGGTTTGAGAATTTATAGATCAGCAGAAATATATCGAGGGTGAAAAATACTTTACTACCTACCTATTCTCATACCTAGGTAGGTATATATCCTTAAGGTCCCCATTCACGATGAAAGCATTTGGTTTTCGCAACCATCATTTGTCAAAATTGACGGGCCAAAGAGAATACAATACTACCTACGTATGATGACGGGATCCTATTTTTGATGTTTGTCGAAACATTTTGGATTTCCAAATAGATTGAGATCCACAGATTAGAACTTACTATGTAGTTGAGATATATTTTGAGATCCACAGATAACTTTGTAAATTTATATAAACATTTCGGATATAAGTCCAAGACGCCGAGACTTTTCAGAAATTCATTCGGCCGTTTTGGACATAACCCATTGTGTGCCACTGCCTGGTGACGGCAATGGGCTTGCCCCCTATTACGTAAGACTAAAAATACTGGCAAATTCTGGGTGCCTAATGCACCTCTGCCTACCCCTGCGGGGATATAGGCATGAAATGTATTTCAGTCGGAGTTTAAAGTGAAAAAAATCGGGGAACTATCCTTTTTACGCTATGGTGAAGCAATCCACAATGTGTATTATCTATGGCCATGTGTTCCAAACGGTTGCACCGTCAATAGTATCCATGTTTGGATGCATTACCATTCGGTTGAGGTGCAACCATCATTTCTGACAAATGATGGTTGCGAAAACCAAATGCTTTCATCGTCAGTGCCCAGCTTTCGCACTCATGTCGCCCTAGTACTGGTCTCCCCTGACCCCAGTGTAACACTTCTCACCAGCAAGATAAACATATTGGTAGGTACATGCTCAGCACTGGTTGGTAGGTACCTACCTACTTAATTATCTCTGCATTCGTAGCCTTATAAAATTGGAAAAACCGACGATGGCGCCAACCAATCAGTTAGATTCGCCATCCTCGTATCACGCGGGATAGTGAAAAGTGGGCGTACAAGACACTTCTATCTACCACCTATGGGGAAGACGTAATTGTGTAAATTTTATATCAAGAACTGAGGGGCAACCCCATTATTTATAATAGCGCCATCTGGCTGGCTTTGTAGATACCAACTATACCAAGATATCTTCCAACATACATAACATTCGGAGTAGGTATCCCTTCGAACAAATCCCTATAGGTATGTAATGTTGTGGTAGGTAACCAATTATAAGGTTCATAAAAGAAATCAAAAGCCATTATGGAATAATTGTTCATTAATTTATTTATAAGTATGTAACATTTATTCACATTACAAAATTGTTCAGCCTTGTGATGGGAGAAGCCGGATCCAGCCGATGCAGTTTGACATGATTTTGTAAATAAATAAAAAAGATATGAAGTTTAGACGTCAGTATGCAGAATGGAATATTTATGAGTGGACCGTATTATATTTAGAACTTTTCTTCATCAAGCCCGTGCTTGAAGAACATCATGATTGGAATTTGTACACCATCGATGTCTCTGTATTCACACATAGCCACCATACCATCACAATCCATGGACTCGCCAGTGAAGAACTGTAGCTCCTTAAACCTACCTAGAATGTCTTTCATTACTTTGTTCATATTAGTCTTGAAGACGTCAATCTGGTCAGGTGCCTTCTCTTCCAATTTTGCTACTAATCTGAAATTAGAAACAAAGTATTTATTAGTAATCGATTTTTAATATGAATTAATAATTAATAAACTAACACACTTTTGTTCCCTAATACTAAAAGCCTAATAGTTGATGACTGTACTATAAAGTTTTTGTCATTCAGGAGCTATATTCCAAATACAAATATAATTCGTTTTTTTTCTACTGAAGGTCTATATCTCAATTAGTTTTAAAATCTCTACTTATATCTCTATATGAGCATGTAGAGATTAGACATAACCCTTTACAATTTTTTTTTTTAAAACAGTTGTCAACTCCCTTTCATACACATACATTATAAGAAATGAATGTTTTTTCACAAAAGTTTCTTACTTTAGCATCAACAGCTCCGCAGGTTGATATCGAAGACCAACCAATGGTATTAGGTGATGCAATTGGGCAGAATTTATGTTAGTTGTGCTCTATACACTACCATCAAGCTACTGAAGTAGTCATATGTGACAAGAAAATATGATGCTGCTAAGAGTAGTAATAATGTGAGTCTGAGACATAAAAAGTATTTCTGCTTTTAACAAAAGAGCACATGGTCCATATATTTACTATTGAGCAGTTGTAATAATAAATTCATCATCAAAAATCATTAATTGGTGTAAAATCAGTTCAACACATTTTATAATGTTGGTTAGCTAAATTGTGCTTAATTTTCAATAACTATGCAGCATTAGCATACAAATAAACAAAATACTTAGAACTGCCATTATAGTACTGTACCTAATGTATAATACTAGAAACAATAAATAAATGTCTCAGTATTTAAAAAAAAAGGCAACAATTCATCCTTTCTGAACACATCTCCAAATTAATAGAGGCTACAATACAAAAGGGCCAAGAATGTTACACAGGTAAATGGAGATACTGAACAAAAAATATGAGAGAACTGCTTACAATAAACATGGATGACAAAGTGCAATAAATTACCTTCAGTCGTTCAAAAGTTTGATGAAATGGCTCAAATCTAGTGGTATGATGTAGCATTAAAAACATAAATACATTTATACTATCATTATACACACATGAACTTGGCCGATAAGAATACTGACATTTGATTGATAAGAATTTGAACACTTATTATTTATTCAATTAAATTGCAAGGAATTTGAATGTTAAGGCCAAACACAAAATTGAAAAGGCAATGCAGTGAAACATGAGTCATTCGTTTAAAAATAGAATGAAAGCACTTTCACCACAATATGTTACTGTCCAATGAGGCTGTAGAGAAAGGTTTTAGACATTTGATCAGCTGGGTATTCGTTGGATTATGAACTGACAAACAGTCCAGCTTCGAGATGGTTCATCTAATTTTACCCTCTCTTGTAATATTGCCACGTGTTTTTAAAGCGCAGTAATAACACATACGATGCAGAAATAGGACCATTTGGCACTGAATTTACAGACATCCATATTACTTGACTAATCAGTAATTGTACATAATAACAACTTTGAACCGAACTGAATAGCCGCAATTAATACACTATCACACTCACTTTTTCATGTAGTCTTTGAGATATAATGTGTAAGACTTCTTGTCACCGAACGCGAATGTCTCGACGAGCCTGTGGTTCAGGACTATGTCAACACCGCTTTCAACTGCATCGTCTGTACCTTCATCCGCGTCTTCAGCAGAGGGATTGAAGCCCTCAATTTTGATATCTCCTTGTCCTCTAGTAATCAATTTACCGGTCACTTCGTAAATTACTTCGTCAACAAGTTTGACTCTGTATGTGTCCGAGAACATTTCATCACCTGAAAGAAACCATACCTTTAATAGTATTGACATAGGGTTCCATCATTGCCGATGTGGCAAAAGAACTTAACAACTAGAAAATTGCACATCATAATATCACCGCCCGATGAAATGTCAAAATCACTGTTATCAATAATACTATTTCTAAATGAAATATTGTCATCGAATATTTTAAAACATCACATTAAACACAATTACCCGTAATAGTATCTTTATAGATCCTCATTTTCTTGGATTAGACGCGATTAAAAATAATAAAATCCGAAGCAACGGCTTCTCGCCCCAAGAACTAAACCGGAAAGAAATGTCGAGGGTGGGAAGGGGGGGAGGAAATAGATAAAATTATTGCCATGTAAAACTTTTAATTGCATCCTCAAAGTTATGGAAAGTTGAGTTGGCACAAGGGCTTTCAGCTCAGCCAAAAATAATTCCCATTATAAATCAAAATTCAAGGTTATTGTAAAACTTGGTGTAGTATTTATAATACTAACAGCCATTAATAAAGAATTTGGTGGCATAGTTTTCTCGTTTTTCTGACCTTTTCAATTTCAACTACAACAATTCAATATAAACCACTTTACTATAACTTCACAATCACTTTCCCTATCACTATCACTATCAGTATCACTATCACTTCACTATCACTATATTATAAAACAAAGTCGCCTCCGACCATATATCCTTAAACCAATCACCAATGGATAGAGTGTGGCCTCGTCGGGGGTTTGGTCGGGATTCATCCTGCGTCTGTGAATAAATCTGCCCTGAAAGCACGCGACCTTTCTGGCATGCTTCTGTAAGGACGGCGGGTGACTATCCCACCGTCCTCAGGCCCCGATCATGGAGGTCGATGGTCTTGGGATGAGTCTACGGCGTCCTGGCCCCTGACTTCGCAACTCGACGGGGAGGGTATATACGCTCTCTCTCCTTCTCAGCCGCATCCTTCACGAGCATGACCTGCTCGCAGAAGGACACGGCCGCGTTCCACCCACTCCTGCTGAAGACCATGGCTTGAAGCATGGTCTCCAGCGAGTGGGTATCCACGTCCATACCCACTACGAGGTCCCGGCGCTGACTCGCCCACGCTGACACCAACGTGTGGAGTGCATTATCTTCGTCGGAGGCCTCGCAGTGTTGACACTGGGGTCAGTGTCGGCCAGTCGTCCATGATCGGTCTCACCGCTGAGCTGGTGGCGGTTCCCCACTTTGGTTGTTCAAGTCGCACCGTCCATGTCTCCATGAGATCCTGGCGGAGTTGAGACTGCTGAGCCTTGATTTCTCGAGACGCAGACGTGTGTGTGTGAGTGTGGTCCCGCTCCAGCGCCTCCTTGAGCCATTGAATAAATGACGCAAGGGCTCTCGCTTCCAGGTCCCACAGCGTCATCTAGCCCGAATTAAGCTAATAAGCTTGGGCTATGGGATCTAGACGACTGATAAACATACTTATATATTTCTAAATACATACATATATACATACGTAGAAAACACCGAAATAAACATTAATTTGTGGACAACATTCAAGACTGGGCATATCGCTCGCAGGACTGATGGACGGCGGGGCCAAAGAATCCTGGAGTGGCGACCGCGTGTTGGGAGATGCAATTTGCGTGGACCAAGGTGGACCGACGACATCGGGAAGGTCGCGGGAAGCCGCTGGATGCGGGCAGCACAAGACCAAATGTTGTAGCGTTAGTTGGGGGAAGCCTATGCATGTCCGGCAAGGGGCTGATAATGATTACCTATAAGTTATAGTTCCATCAACTCAACAATAATTTTACCGAGGATAACACTTACAGTTCGGACCACGTATTGATAGACTGCGTTCTAAAACGCCGTCCTACCTGTCAGTTTGATCTGCGGATTTATTGTGGTGATAAATTGCGAGGAAAATATGACCACAGTTTGGAATGATGATGATGAACTGTGAGTAAGCGGGTTTTTAACAGTTTTGCCTTGAGCGATGTGTATGCGCTTGCATGCCTGCTATGCTAGATCGAAATGTAGATCTGCGCCGCTAACGTTTACACGTTTGTGTCGAAATTACTTTGGAATGGTGATTTATTCGTTGCGAGGTGCATGGTATAAACCCGGCTATTCAATGAATGAATATATTTATCAAATCAATACTAATTCAAAACAACATTCATGCAATGATTTAAGAGACGCACAAAGGAAGCGGATATGTTATCCATTGTCACTTTTGACAATTATGACTTTCAAACTTGGTCTAATTATTGACTCCCACAGCCCCACAGGAAGTAGGTGGCGCTATAAGTTTATAGAAAGATGGAAGTATACCTTTACAATTCTACTGTTTGTAGATTGTGTGGTGAAGAAAATGATAATGGGACCTTATTATATACCGCTGAGGATAATAATTCAAACTTAAGTGAAGTTATTAATACTTATTTACCAATTAAGGTATGCTCGTGCAATAATAGTGATTTGTATTGACTTCATCATAAAAAAATAAGATGGCTGAATTTTCCACTATATTATCATTTTCGTATCTTATTCCATAATATTGTAAATGTTTACCTTGATATGTCGTAACAATATCAATTATTTAAAATGATTAATATTCGTTATGGGTTATATAAAGTTAAAGACAACTACAATTCGTTTCACATCAAGTAAGTCTTCGAATTGTCGGACGTCATCACAATAAACATATATCGCGCCAGAATTTGATACTCAGAATCAGAATGTTTCACTAAATAATAAATAAGTAATATCATTTGCTGAGTGTTTTTAGGTATTTGATGATGGACAACTACCACGGACCATATGTCCAGGATGCACTATTCAACTGGAAGCCACCGTAGAGTTTTTAACATTAATAATAAATGGCCAGGTATGTTGTTTGCGTAGTTTACTGCAATTTTAATTTCTTTTCATAATATTAGACCTATTTTAGTACATACTTAGAT
Source organism: Nudaria mundana (assembly GCA_963556515.1). NCBI lineage: Eukaryota > Metazoa > Arthropoda > Insecta > Lepidoptera > Erebidae > Nudaria > Nudaria mundana. The sequence continues at coordinate 21,588,819 of OY748291.1, read as the reverse complement.
CGTATTTTTGTGGTATCGCCCAAAATTTCATTTAATAATCTTGCGTTAATATGTACCTACTACGTAGGTACTATATCTCCTAATATTCAGTAACGATTTTGTCTTTATTGTAGAAAGTCATTCGTGAACTTCATAACAGAGAGAAAGAATATAAGAAAACAGTTTTCCATTCTACTTCTGAACAAGATGTCATTACGGAAAATATTATTTATGAAGGTTGGTCTAAATCTAATTTAAATTCTTCTAACCTTACATTAACACAGTAACATTTTTGAAATCATATTTCAGTAAACACTAGCACTGGAGTTTACCAAGTAGAGCACCCAATAGCTTTACAAGTTGCTGGACTTAGTAAACCTAAACGTAAGCGAGGCAGGCCTCCTAAGAAACACAAAACTCCTGAAGAGCTAGCCCAGGAAGCAGCTGCTAAAGTTAAAGAACCGAAAACCAATAAAACTAGTTGCAGAGATGAGGAGCCCTCTGGTAAAAGAAGGCGCATGGCTCCAAAGCGCTACAAAGAAGCTGTACAGGTATTGATTTGTTTAACTTGTTTTATAAACAATTTCTTTAAATGAGGATAACTGTTTACCATCACAGTAATCGCCTAAGCTTATACTTAAGCTTATCTGACTTTTTGAAATTTTATTTATGTATGGGCTGTCTCATTGTTCGGATCAATCACACTATTTTACAGTTACTGCTTTCATATTTCATTGTTACAATAATTTAAGTGCAAACTTAATACTATTGTCAAGTAATACATACATCACCTACCGAGCAGTGCCGAGCACTACAAATCGGATGAACTTCGATATTTTCTGTGATGTAACTGCCATCTGACCACATCCCATGGACGATCGAAGTTCTATAGTTAGACTGGTCAGATTTGTGTTTTAGGATTTGAAACTACAAACTACCTGACAACTGCCTGCCATAGATGTTTGTATGACACCTAGGAATGACGGAATGTAAACCTAACACCTATGATATACCAATTTCATTCAAATTACAGGGTAAAGAACTGGACAGGATATTTAAAGAGGAAGGTGTCATTGATGGTGAGGAAAGTGATCGAGAAATGAAGCCTAAAATAGAGGTGGAAGTAAAAATGCCTGTACCAAAGGAACCAGAGGTTATAGGTCATATGGAAAACTCAGGTGAACTGGTTGTGTTTGTGAAAGGCAAAGGTCGAGGCAGACCTAAAGGTGAGGTCCTCTTTAACACAAATACTATTAGTTACCTAACGCGAAGTGTCACACGACACCCGTCTAGTAAATACAGTGTTAGTGTTTATATTATAAGATAATTATATTATTATGTATTCTTAGTTTTAAGGTATGTATCTATGGGCCATAGAATAAGTTAATTACAATCTGTAAATAAATAAATTAGTAGTTTTATTAAATTACTGAACCAATAATGGTGAAAGCGGCAAAATTCACTAGGATTATGTTTTTCTGTTTTTAAAAGTCTAATTCAATATAATATTCAGATTTTTGATAGAAGATATGTCTTCTGGTGGCGAACTGGTTATAGCATTCTTCTTGTAAGAGAAAGATTCCATTTCATTTCTGGACCTGGAATATGTGCAATTTTATAAAAAGTGTAATTCAAGATTTATTTATACCACTACTAGCGGACGTCCACGGCTTCGCCCGCTTGACAAATTATAAACACAAAAATCTTCCTCAAGAACCACATAGTGAAGTGATAGTGATAGTGATAGTGTTATTATTTGCATAGTATATTTCCTTCATAGTAGGTAACTTAACAGTGTAACATTTCAGGTCCAATGAGATTAACTCGCAAGGAGTGTTCAATATGTGGTATGGAGTTCTCATGTGCCGGTCGGTACATGTCGCATGTGGCACACCACGGTCCAGTCATATACCAATGTGGCCAGTGTAATGAGAACTTCGATACACAGTTAAAGTTCACCAACCATCAGAAAGAGTTGGGTCACGTCGGGAAGAATATTATACCAACTGGGAATAAGCATGAGCAAAAAGTGAGTTTTCATTATGGGTTAGAGCAATTATAATTAGTCCGAGACAACCAGGAGTTTAATTGGCCGTGCCATAACGGCTGGCAAGTAAGATGGAGTTGCCTTTATCAACATTTCATCGCAAGGCAATGGGGCTTCAAATATATGTATGCGTGATATATGTATGTAGTAGAGCAATTATTATCTCTGTTCATATCACTCATACCCAGTAATGACGTCAGTTGGCTGATGAGAGCTGTCATTACGTGGTTCATGGTACAGATAAACATTTAATACCATAAAACATTAAGAAAGAATTTATAAATAGATCACAAAAATATAATTATAATTTCTTTCTTAATATTTTAAGAATAGTTTAAGCAAACTCATTGCTTTGAAATACAAAAATTTAATACCATACTTGTCAACAACTGTTCAACATTAATAAAAAAGATAGTTCAGTCACAAATATTTCTGATTCAGACTCTTCCAACGGTTCATCCATGTCTAATACATACAACAGCAATTATAATAGGAAATTAAACACACAAAAATGTTTAAACCCTCTCGTGTCCGTGGCCTTATTCAGTTGGAAACTAACTTTTGGTATGGAAAGATTTATTGTATAAAACTTAACATTTTATTTCAGAAACAATTAAAGACTATCAAACCAGAGCCACTAGAACAAGATAACAATCAGTCAACGACTGAAGTATCAGATGTGACAAGTGTGATGACGGCTCTACCGGATTTGAACCCACAACCTATAATTGAAGTCGATGTTAAAAATGAACTGTTTAACAAACTTACAGAGACCGACACAGCGAGTGTTGATGATACTGTTGAAATTGATGGTTAGAATAAAATTAGTCATTTAGAAGTTTGTATGGATGAGATGAATGTGAAGGAAAAATTCATTATATTTAAAATAATCAAAGCAATTTGAATAAAAATAATACTTGACTGAATTATGTAATAATAATAATATTAAATTAATAAAATTAACTTTATAGGTTATAGTCAGTCAGTCAACAAGTACTTTTTAGGTCAAAACTTTTTCTAATTCTAATTCAAGTTGTAAGTGCCGCTCGCAGAAGTTATAAACAATGAAATGAAAAATTTTGGTTTTAGTTTTACGCAAATATTTCAGACAAACTATTTGAACCTTTTGAAATTAGAAACAAATATTAAAATGAGGTGTACAATTTTTTATAATGTTAATGTTGAGGGTTGAAAAGACGTCCGAAAACGGTTACTCCCAACCTTGCGCAAGCCCCCTCCGCCAACTGCGGATCTCTAATGGATAAATATTATTTTCACGTATTAAAATAATGTGAAAAGTAACAACTGAAAAATTTAGGCACCTACTTGGTAGATCAAAGAACAAGAATTCGCTCTCTAAAAATTTATATCGATGTTTTTTATTTAGATAATTAAAATTTTGTTGCGTTTGTACGAGCATTAAACATTGCAAGTATGATAATTGTTAAACGATTAATCTAAGATTTTTGTAAGAAATCTTCCATTTGCGAGTTATTCTGACATCAGAGTTAATAAATTTCAGTCAGTAACGACACTGAAGCTGTACAAGATGGTGAGAAGTCGGATAAAGTGGAACAAGTGGAGACCACACCGTCAGGGAAACCAAGACTTAACTGTCCACACTGTGATAAAACATTTAGCACTAAGCAGAGCAAGTCTATGCATATTAAGGTATGTATGTCTCAGCATAGATCAGCGCAATATGATAAGAGTGCTTTCTGTATGGCTCCTCGCTTGTATAATAAATTGCCAAGATGTATTCTAGAAATTGACACTCCCAATGTATTTAAAAAAACTTTCTATATCTACTACTATCGAAGGCATACTACACTGTGGATGAATACCTTAGTATCTTGTAATGTAATGAAAGTTCATACCATTTTATCTAATTTTGACATGATTACTATACTTGACATTTTTGTATTAATTAACATTAGCATTTGACATTAATTAAGTAGACAATTCATTTATAGGTTTTAATCAGACTAATGTAATTGTATTGTAGAATTATTAACTGAACATTTGCATGCCAATCGGGTGGAATACAGAACGCATACACACAACACCTACCTATTGTATACCTGTGTTCGCAAATAAACTATGATTATGATTATTTTTTTAAACTAAAGTACTTCTAAGCTGGAGTTTTTATGATCTAAATTTTGAAAGTAAAAATATACCTAGGTAATTCTGTTAGAACTTATCCTCGTTAGCAAGTATCTAAACTAATTGTGACACTGAGTGAATTATCCTAAATACTATCAGGATATTAGTCGACATTAAAAATATTTTTAATGGAGAACCGAAGTCCTTAGGCTGACAGATCGCCTGCAGGCTCAAGCCGTTCAAACAGCCTTCTTTGTTTGATTTTCAACCTTATCGCCTAACGTCCGTAGCCAACATTAACCTTGTCGACGACCGTCTGATCGATCTGAGACTGCAGGCGGACTGTTGTTATGTGGGTCCTTGTATGTCGCTTTTTTGGAAACGTTTACTTTGCCTAAACTAAAAAAAATATTCTATAGCATCGAATCGAAGCAGTTGCAGACGTGGTTTTAAACCGAGTTGGCTACACGGTTTAAAACTAGCAGTGTTCAATAGAACGTCACAGTCATATGGATATGACGTAATTTGGTTTATAGCCGTTCAAACAGTCATTGTTTTGAACTGTGTATTAGATTTCGATCGCTATGACGTTCTATTGAACACTGTTGGTATTAAACCGTGAAGCTAGCAAAAATCTCTTCTTTAAACAGGCATTTTACTCATTCACACGTCGGTTTTATTTTTTGAGCTTTTTTTTTGTGACCTATGTTTTCACCGACCTTGTAAAGGCACGACAATAGGCTTGTGTCCAAAATTTCAAAAATTGATTAATTCTGTAGTTTTTAATCTATATTGTCACAACAATGATTTTTGATTTAAAACAATCATTTACATAGTTTATTTTGCGATTTAAAAAATGTATTTAAATTTGTAACGAAAACGCTCCAATCTGTCATGGCGCCTTGGGTGACGTCATAGGTTGCGAAACAAATCAAAATGTGTTTGACAATGTTATTGTTCTTCGGTTTTCCTTGATTAAAACGTAGTGATTATATTCTTTGGATTAAAAATGAATCCTTCGAGTAAAAGCCTTTTAAAGGCTCCCCGACGTGCGAATGGTTAAACATTGTAATATACCTTAACGTGCGGTGTGGTGGCACTGTGGCAGGCCACGCACGGCGGCGAGCGTCCTTACTCGTGCGGCGAGTGCGGCGCCAAGTTCGCCTACCCGCGCTCGCTGGCGCTGCACCGCCTGTCGCACCGCCGGCACACGCGCGCCAACAAGGAGGGCTTCGCGTGCGACTTGTGCGGGAAGGTAACCTCCTAATTACACTATTCATCATTTTTTTTTTTACTTTCTCACAAAACATCATCTAGGGCAATTTAAGCTAATAATCAAACAAACATTTTGTGGATCACAAAAATATTTGATTTGACCCGGAATCGAACCTGGGACGGCAGTCGCATACTAATTCCACTGCCCCACTGATGCTATTAATAACATTCAAGTGTGTATTCGTAAAATATGTTTTCAATAAAACCGTAAGAAAGTTACGGTACTTAATAAAAAAAAAAAAAGGTGGACCAGATCTGGCCTAACCCAATATAGAAACAGCATGTAATGGAAAACAAATGTTATAGGTATTATATCTGGTTCATCATACTTGTAAATGAGGCCCCATCTTGTATGAGGTCTAGTCATTGTCCTTTTTGTCTATCTGTCTGTCTCTAGCTGACATTATAAGGAGTAATTTGGGTTACTTTTACTTATAGCTGGCGTCCACAACGTTATAGTTAAAAATTAATAGTATTTAGAAACTAAAACTAAAATGCTAAAATATAATATTACAGGTATTAAATCACCCGTCGTCGGTCGTGTACCACAAGGAGGCGGAACACGCCGGACAACGATACGTTTGCAATAAATGTGGCAAGTCGTTCAAACATAAACAACTGCTGCAGAGACATCAACTCGTACATTCACAAGTCAGACCCTACACTTGCAAGGTACGTTTAAATATTATTGATCCTTATCAGGTGACTCAAATGCAACTCGATGTGAAATTGTTTCTCGACAACTACCTAACCGATTTTCATGATTTTTTCACTCAAAAATCTCAGGAGCAGGTTTTGTTCGAGACCGAATTTTGATTTAGGACCCTAAAAAAAAGTTATTGATCAAAAATATGACAATAGTCGCTTCGCTCAATTGCATGCTGCAGCTCAGTACCACGGCAGCGACCGCAGCGAGTAGTTATATTAATTATTGGGTAATAGGTTAAATACACAACGTTATTAATATACCTTTATACTTAATAGTCACTACCCCGGTTATCTTGTCCAGTCCGGGATGCTTTGCATTAATTAAGTATAACTGAAAGCCAAAGAGCTGCAGGAAGGTTATCCTCTTTTATTAGGACCAAATCACTAATTTCGTCAAATACAAATCACCTATACTCGTCCTGGTGCGAAAGTTCTCATGATGCTGGTAGCATTTTCCATCTAGATTGCAATGGACAACCTTTGCACCAATATCTGATTCAGGTGTTTGATTAGACTATTTATACCGTTGCAAGAATTGGGTTAAATATTTGGGCAAACACCGGCGCCAAAAATATTGTTTAAGAGATGAAATCGACTACCTATGTTTCGTTGCTTTTCTGGTACAAGAACCAGTGCGGCGGCATAAGAGGGTTTGGTGGTTACATGTGATACTTGTTGGATTTGATCTGGCTTCCCATAGTCCTCCCAAATGTGGTGATTGAGGTGGGGAAGCTAAGCCAAGTAGTCAATTATTTTTATATGCACATATTTTAGTTGGACACACACATTTTTTGCAATGAGCATTTATTGCTTAATATGCCTTTTCGTCATTTTACCAGCCGCCATGTGAGGCTTTTTATGCACTCAGGTCTTTATTCATTTTTATCTTCATAAACGGAATTTTCACACTTTTATAATTCGTCCATAGAACATAGGAAAACTAACATAGAGGTGTACTCAACCTTCTGCCTTTTTTCTTTAAATTTTACCTTAATATGCAGTAATAAACACAATTTTCCTAAAAATATTTTTACCTGTTTCATATATTTTTTACACTCTTTCATAATTCATGCGGTAAGGGGTTAAAAGAAAATGGTACTACATAAAAAATAAATTAATAAACTGAGATAGAGCAGTCTCGAAGTACCTTACAAATGGATTTCGACGATAAAGTGAGATTATTTTTTCTTCTAATTTGTTTCAGACGTGCGAAGCGTCATTTAAAACCAAAGCGAACTTGATTAACCATCAGCTGCTACATACTGGCGTTAAGAAGTTTGCATGTGAGCTCTGCAAACATAGGTTTGCACACAAAACTAGTTTAACGTTGCACATGCGGTGGCACACTGGTGAGTTTATAATTCGGTTTTGTATCACTAATGATCGTGTAATAAGCATCCCTGTCTCGAGCAATTTATAATTTAATTTAGATTTTGTTTCAGTTTCACTTTACAAATTTTGGTCCTTCGAGCCGGATTCGGCGCCAAAAAATGAAAAAAAAAACTGTCAGTTTTGTTAATCAGATAGATGGATAGTATTCGATATTAGTAAACATAGTCGCACTATGGTGTACTGTGCAGGCCAGAAGCCCTACGGATGCGCGACGTGCGGCAAGTCGTTCAGCCAGAAGGGAAACCTGTCGGAGCACGAGCGCATCCACACGGGCGAGAAGCCCTTCCGCTGTGCGCTCTGTCCGCGCGCCTTCACCACGTCCTCGCAGCACCGCCTGCACGCGCGCCGCCATGCCGCGCCGCGCTACTCGTCCACGTTCGCCTGCACGCTCTGCGGCAAGAGGTAGCCACATATACACAGGCGCACACACACACACACACACACACACACACACGCACGCATGGTACAGGTCACACTCTCCATGCGCAGGTTCGCCAGTCGCGGCGCGTGGAGTGCCCACATGCGGCGCGAGGCAGTGTCGGACGCGCACCGCTGCGCCACGTGCCCGCGCACGTTCTCCTCGCGCTGGGCGCTGCTGAAGCACGCGCGCACGCACTCCGGTGAGCGTCCCTTCCGCTGTCCGCACTGTCTGCGCGCCTTCGCCGACCTCTCCAACCTCAACAAGCACAAAAAGGTACGCACTCCACACACTCCTTCCCCGTTCTCCCTCCCACTGGACATGGTAGCGGGGATCTTGGCCACGCTTCACTAAATCATAGTGTTATCTAAAAATACACATAACGCCATCTATCGAGCTTTGAATCAACTAACGTAATGTTCTAAAATCTAAACAATGAGGTTCAATATGTAACACCGGTCATATAATAAATTGACATTCTTCGACAGCACGTCCACAAGCAGATCAGCCTCCTCGCCAACACCCAGGCCCAGGTCGAGGTAGTGGACCCCGAGACCCTGGTGGTCCCTGTGCCCAGCGAGTCCCCGGGTGACGTCAAGATACTGGACGAGTCACAGGACTCCCAGGAGAGAGTCATCTATGTGGCGTACGACGTCGACGAGCAGGACTCGCCTGGCTTCCAGATACTGTCGCCGGAACAGGTGAATTAGGATTGGTTCATCTATACATTTACATGGTGTAACTTTTAAATGGGTCAGTATGGGAAAATCTGTAACTATAAGACATACGAAGATCTGTTCTTAGGAACCACGTCATCGATTTTAGTAAAAATAAGAAACTGCATGACTTAAATAACTTGTACTCAGCTCGGGAATCTAATTCGTTTCTGTGCGAAGTTATTTTTTGAACAGGATGGAGCACTCTGTTACAATTGCACCCCTCAGTGTACAATCGTCACTTAGCGGTCAGACTTTTCTTTAAATTGTGTTTTTATTATAGTTTTTTGTCATATTTTATTATTTATTGTAGCATATTACAAGCTTAATATTAGCTTAATTTGGACATTTGGACACGTTGTGTGAACAACGTCAACTAGCCCAAATGTCCTTTTTTTAGCGCCATAGAGTATTATTTCTTGACCTATTGGCGCTCTCACTACTACACATTATAAATCGCCTACTGCGCACCTTTAAGATCAGCGTTCTATTCATCTGACGCGACATAGTGTTGTAATAAACAACTTGTTATGAGGTACTACCGTCGTTATTCCCAATATTCAGGGTAATTTCGACCATTGATAATATAGTTAGTCAATTTTTCCAGGCGGCAGGATTGGAGGACGCCAAAGTGTTGACAGCGTGCGATCTATACTCTAACCCCTCAACGATGGTTCCGCAACCGGAACTGGAACATTTGGAATTGGAACCGGAACAACTCGAGGAAGATGAATTGGAACAACTGCAGGAACAACTTGTGTTGGAGAATCACGAGCATATACCTGTTAGTATTATTACTTTCTGCCTCACATAATTAAGTGATATTGCTAATTCGAGACTTCGGCCTTGGATATGTACATAGGGGGAATCCTTACCAACTAATGAACAAATATAAGCCGCGCACAATGACAGTGGGATGAAACTCTGACGTCACTATGCGGTTATTGTGACAAGGATCCGTCCCACTGTCATTGTGCGCGGCTTACATTACATTCACGAGCAAGGGTTAAGTGGATTAAGGTGTTATAATATTGATCTTAGGTGACAGATGAACAAGGCAACCCTCTACACTTCACTATGCAAGACGGCACGCGACTCGCTATCACATCTTCTGATGGGAAATCATTGCAGGTTTGTTTATCATTACTCAGTCACATTAGTTTTGTTGTCCCACGTAATAGTGGGCATTATGCTTGTACAGCACTTTTACGGTATATTAATAACCGCAACGCGCTAATTGGACATTATTTACCATACACGTGAATAACAACATCACGTTCACGTCTCGACTCAGACTATCTATAAACTATAGGTACATACAAACAATAAACGACCGTTTTTACGAATGTGTTGTTTTGCTGTCAAAACCCACCCAGTGGTCCTTCGAGCCGGAACTATTGCATAATCCGTACCTAAACTTCGACTTCTATTTCATCAAAATTCTAAACTTGTATCAATAAATAGTTAGTTATTGTATGATAATCTGACCATAATTATTTGATTTAAATTTTTACTAATACATTGTAACTTCCAGGTGATCACACAAGACGGTCAGACTATTCCTGTTGAGATTAACGGATATGCGGATGAAGAGGTATTTTTTCCATTTTTTGTCCATTCCTAATGATTGTCCATTTTGTAATCGTGAACATCAAATACCTATTAATGATATTCATTATGTAATTAAATTGAATTAGTTGTTACACACCACTAATTGCAATATGACACACAAGTTAGTTCCTTAAATTGCCGGTAGATGGCTCCGTATCGTCGCCGTAAGTCGCACATTGATAACATGATCGGAAGTTTCGAGGTCTCTTGGTCAGTCCAGTCGCTGGTTCGAGTCCAGGCCGAGACGTATTATTTTGCGATTGATATTGTAAAATTATGTGATTAAAATAGTTGATAATTCCTCAGGAGGTGGACAACCCAGACACTATAGTACATCAGTTGAACCTACAGAAGAGTGTAGAAGATGTCTCCGCTCCTGTCACACATTACTACACTATCGTTTAATTTTCTGTTCAGTTGTCATGATGTCCACGAATATTTTGAACCCCAAAGCGTGGACTATGATTATATGTATTCAGAGGTATATAAATAATATAAACACAAGAATTAACCATTAATGTAATTATCAGTCGTCTATCTAGATCATACGACCATAGCACGAGCTTATAACAGCTTAATTTGGGCTAAATGACGTGTGAGAATTTCCAAAAATATTTTTTTTTTTATTATATTTTATAATTGATGTGTTCAAACATCAGGATATTGCAAGAAAAAAAAATATTGATCGGGTCACGTGAACAACATTTTATGCGATATCATTGGTTGTGGACAAACTTCCGTTCTGTGCTTATAGAGTTTAAAAGTTGTACCTAGACCCAACTGTAGCAGTAAAGGTGTAAGACGATAGATTCAATAATAATATAAATGTTGTGATAATAGCAGTATAATTATAATATACGCATTTGTAGAATAGTACATACATATATATAGTGATTATGTCTGGTCCTATGAATGTCCGAAGGGGTAAGCAAAGGTGCATTATATACCCACATTTTGTAAGTAATTGTTGGTCCCGATTAATAAAGATCAGCCTATTTATACTCCACAGCCCGAACCTAAATTTTAACAGCCTGGATGGACAGATGTCACATACTTAAAAATCTTTGTAGCCCGGCCTTAGTAGACTAACCGTGTCAGGAATTTCGGGTTAAATGTCGCCATATTATTTTTATAACGGGCAATATGTGGGTAGTTTCATTATTAATATAGGTATTTGTAGTTTAAGGAACAACTATTTAGTCGGGAGTTCGATTTTTGCTGAGCGCGTGTCTGGTGGCTTTTTAGGTTACCTCTGGCGCTTCGAAAAAATCGGGTTTCTAGACACTCTCATACCGAACAACGTTTCTTGTACTGCACCTGGGGCTAGTTAGGTATAACTAGTTCTTCCGTGCGGGACTATCAACTAATCGAGCATTACCTTGACATTGGCGAATCATCGATGAATATCGATGGAGACACGTTTTTAAAAAGAGTCACAAATAGTTTCTCAAGTTTTTAGTCACAAAAATAATTACCAAAACGTGTAGGTATCATAGAGGCATTATGCCTCGGAGCTCAGAGAAGTGAATTCTCATAAAAAATATTTGTGCTACTATGTTCGTGTTTATAACTCCTATTTATATGACATTTAGATATAATATTTTGACATTTCATTGATTCAGGAACTTTATTTTTAGGTATATATAATAATTAAGTATATCGCAATGTTGATTGATCTCTTAATATAAATCATTAATTTTACGTTAATTTTAATTATTAGAAAATATACAACATTAGTTAATGATTGTAATAATAATGATGTCTATTAGTGAAACCGTCGATCGTCACAACGACTAAATTATTATTTTAGCCAGTATTAGAATTTGATTTTATGTCTGATTGTTATCTATAATAATGAGCAAATAAAGCTATTTTTTATATAATATTGTTTTTAATACCTGGAACTGAATTACAATCTTCCTCTCAAGTGCTACTACCAGTAGTAATTTAAAACCACAGTATAACGAACATTTGCCATGATCTTTCGACTGTGGTAATACTGTGTTTTTTCTTAGAATATAAATGCAGTAGAAGTAAATTTGCTTTTGTCTTCTCCCATGGAATCGCCAGCAACTTGTAACAGCAACCATTCTTCTGTAAGGTCTGCCTTACAGAAGAATGGTTAACAGGTATTTGTATACCCACACTTTCGCCAGTTGTTTTTTGTGGTCTCACATGCATATTATATGGATTCTGATTAAATATATGCCTATGATAACTTGACTAGCGAAAAAAGATTATGGATATTATAAAACCAATCGTATAGCAAAAAAACCTTAATAGATAAAAAATATAGCCTGGTTACCGAATGGATGAGTCTGTCTTCAAAGGCTTCTAGATCCCGAATACAATATCCAAGGAAAAATTGGGTTATCCAGATGTTTTTTATTCCATAGCAAAACATGTAAATCTGACATACATCACATCGGGTAGGCAGAGGTGCGTTACACACACTTTGCCAGTAATTTTCTTGGGGTAAGGCTTAGATCAAAATACTATAGATGTTGGATTCAGTACAAATACAACGCGGAATCTTGGCACTCGAATTCTATATAGGTAATTATTACAAATATCATCTATAAAATAAACAAGATTGTACATTGATGGTTCGCGCAGAAATAATTCGTAATAATTAACACAAAAGCATCAATGTACAGCGCTGTTGTCGCATCCCTCGAGAGTCAGCAAGTGGAATAGGAACTTAGTAGTTGAAGCGCGCAGGTGTGCAATGACCGAGGTGAAGTGATGCCGATTTTAAAGCACTGACCAGTAATCTAGGTATTTTTGATCTAAGGGGTAAGGACTAGCTTCTTGCCGTTACCGGTCACTATAGAAAATTCATAACTACTCTGTAAATCAAACCAAAATCCCATCAGCCAGGACAGATGACATATTAACCACCGAATGGAATCTCTGCAGTCCGAGCATATCTCTAAATTAACAAATAAGGGTACGGTCAATTACTACGGAAAATTAACAGTACTTGCACCAGACAGGTATTTTACGTACCGTCCATTACCGTACGCCCATGGACGGATATGCCAGTATGTCGGCGGACTTCGTCTTCTCCCAAGGGGTGTTGTGTAGGTGAGTGAAGGCATGCCCCACAGCATGCGTCTCTAAGAACGGCATGCTGCAATCCTGCCAACCCAATGTCGAGTACGCCAGTGACGTCATTAGCTATGTATGTAAGTGCCAGTGAACTAGCACAGCTTGTAGACGTAGAACATCACCAATGAAGGAGTTAGAACGAACTTCATAGGTGACTTGAGCCACCAAATTAGGAAATAAAATAACAGATTAATATGAAATTCAATATTATTTCGTTATGGTTTTAAGTAATACAATATATTTGCATACAATATACTATCGGTAGTATATTATTGATGACCAATCATTAAACAATGAAAAATGACATTCATCAATTCTCCTTTAACATTCGTTTAATAAATAGCTGTATACAAAAAAAACAATTATTTACAGGATAAGGCAGTTACAATTACCACGTAAAATGTGCCTCGTCTTAATTTTAGCTATACAAGCAGTAAAAAATGGAAATTGAAGTAACATCAAACGGGTCAGTTAAACATATATCTTAGCTCCAGTCAAATACAACATAATCACTAACGAGTTAAATATTACAACGAATAAGCGATACAATTAGTTTGTGAACTTGTTACTTACGAGTGAGGGGAGAGTCCTACTCAACATATAGCGTACCTACGCGACGTGACTCGACTTGCGGACGTTCTCACTAATACATTATGGCAACCATTGCGTCACACGTCTCTGACGTCACAACACGGCCTCTCTGTCCCGCCCCACCTACAAACTACCTACTATTGATTCCTATGAGTATGACTCGAGTTAGATTACAGCTTACATCGGTCACGGCGGGAACACATCGGTCGAATAACACAAGCACGAAATTAATATAATTTTCAATAGAAACCGCTTCCGAGGAAACACACTAACCGACTTTTTAAAATAATGGACACTGGCACTATCGCCCAACCGTAGAGAACAGTATAGCGACAAGGCGTGACTCGACTAGATAACGACTGTTTAGTATAGAGCGAGTGGTTCATATGACGAGCGCCATGTCCTTCTTGCTGGGCAGCTGCACCTTCTTGCCTTGCCACAGCGAGTTGTGTATCGTGAACGCGTCGATGGTCACCGTCAGGTGCTTCGTGTGCACCTGCGAGAAGCATTTACTGCCCGAGTTGTATCTGTAATCAAAATATAGGTATTGGATAGAAACAGGCGTTACTTGGCGAAAATCCATGACAAAACAATGGTAAGTAAAATGTTTTAAGAAAAAACTTTTTAAAATTATATAATAGCATTAATTTTTCGCAGAATCAAAAAGACAACAAAACGTCGACAATTGCTGTTCTCTCTGAGACAGTCTTGATAATGCCTCGTTTAGAGGCGAAACAATTGTCTGCTTAAAACATTTTACTTACCATTGTTTTTATCTATACTACTATTATAAAGAGGAAAGATATGTATGTTTGTAATGAATAAACTCAAAAACTACTGTGCCGATTTCAAAAATTCTTTACAGCTACATTCACCCTGAGTAACATAGGCTTTTTATCCCGGTAATATGTTCCCACGGGAACGAGTAAACTAAATCACGCGAGCGGAGCTGCGGCGTACAGCTAGTTTGTTATAAATACAACGTTATACTGTTTCGTCCCCCCTGAGAATCACTGAGTCAATTCATACTAGCGCAAGTCTGTATGTGGGTAGTTTTGTTTGTTTCCCCTCTACTGGTCTAACGGAAAGGTATTTATTTAAGTGTAATAATACCCCACTTACATAAAACTAAAAAGTTAAATATCTGAAAAAAAGTAAAATATCTGGTTAAGTGCAGTCGGGTTTTTTCATTATTTAACTATTAATTTCTTGATGAATGTATTTTATAAACAATGAAGTCTGATAACTTATTCTCAAATAATTTAATAAAACTATAATCTTGGGCTGGACCAGCTTATTTGTAATTCATATTGTATTTTTTTTTTTGACAATAATCTGGAACTCACTTGAAGAACTTGTCGAACATCCTGTCGTTGACGTTCTTGGGCCCCGTCCCGTACAGCTTGGCCACCACGTCCGCGTCGGGGCAGTAGGAGTACAGCGCGCGGAACTGGCAGCCCGCGTCCCGGAACAGCACCAGGAAGTGCTTGCTCTCGGAGCGCCCCACCTCCTCCAGCACGCGGCGCTTCGCCTCCATGTTGACGGCGCCCGGGAACACGCAGTACTCCACCGCGTTCAGCATTATGCCGCGGTTGGACTTCGACGACGGCTGCTTGTACAGCCGCGGGCCTGCGCATATCACACTAATGTTACATCTACATTACATCTACATGCAACATGCAGCTTTACACGTGGACTACGTAACAATAAGTATGTACGAATTAAGTGAAGAAACAATTCTAATATTACTTTGATTCTAATATTTTCGATCTCTTAATTGAAATGGTAACTTTATAAATTAATCCTCAAAAAGTGAAACGGACTCTTTAATAGGAATAAATAGATCTATCTCTTATTTCAAAATAATAAAATATTTGTGCAAATTATAAATAAAAATTGACGAATTTATTTTTTCCAATAGTGTATAATAATTACTGAAACATCACTCGGGTGTTGGAATATTTATATACAAATATATTAGTAAAACAAACGATGTAAAATGTAAGTGGGATGCACAACAGATGCGTGATTATCGTGTTAATTACTCGTCAGTCCTGTGAGGAAGCGTACTCCAAGCGTCAGAGAGATGCATCGTTAGATCTAACCAAATGCTGGTCAACTCCATGCCTTAAAGTTAGTCGTCCGTTGTTGGCATGACATCGGTACGTGGCTGCGGGCGCGTGTTCGTACTGTCTGTACGTGTACGACTAACTACCTAGTACGTGTACGACTAACTACCTAGTATTAAATGTATTTTGGACCTTTTTTAATACGTTCACTTGTGTCCGAGCTCCCTAGGCGGACAAACGGAATATATGAGTGGTACTGATATAATAATTGCTTATTAGGTCAAGTAAAGGTTACACGTAAAAATAATTCTAAACTTTAATTTTAAATATTGCCTGATGACATTGAGGACACCACCGCGTGATAAAAGTTAGTAGTGTAAATATTTAATAAATCAATAGAAATCTGAAAGAGATGTTTAATCATGTCTCTCTGGGATAATACATATTTTATGGGGCATTCTATACAATCAGCCATGTTGTGCCATCACAGACAATCACGAATGTCAAGACGGCATTTCTTTTAAATTTAATTGCTACAACAAACAATTAAATGATGACGTCAGTCATGGTCGATTGTGTAGAAGGCAGATAAAACTTATACATAAAGACGATGTCGTAGAGTGTGTAGCGGGGGTACTCACCGGAGTAGTCCATGATGGAGGAGTGCGTGGAGGAGACGTCGGAGGTGTCGTCGGCGGGCGCGTGACGTCGCTTGCCGATAGCGCCGGGCAGCGAGCCGGGGCCCGAGTGGCCCGAGTGGGACGAGTGGCCCGAGTGCGCCGAGTGCGAGGCGGGCGAGCCCAGCGTGCGCAGGCCGGGCGAGGCGGCGCGGCGCGGCGGCGTGGCGCGCCCCAGCCCTGAGTCTGCCAGTATACCCACGTCAGCGCACCGAGCCGAGAGCTCTAGCTCTAGCTCTAGCTCTCCCCCTCACCCCCCCCTCCCCCGCCCCGGTGCTAACCGCACGGACTTGTAGCACTTACAGGTCACATCAAATAAAAAGAACGCTGTCCTTCACGTAGTATATTCTATTTGGTGATAACAACTAGTAAGAGCGAGAGTACCGATTGGCAAATATATCCGTCCACTCTCTTCCAGCGTTCTTCTTACATGAAAAGACTTGTAACAGAATTAACCAGACAGTGGGGTATGTATGGGTATTGTATTGGTCTGCAATTTGGAACTATCTACATATGTGGCGAATACGTTGATAGCAGTTATCAACCATCGTCAGAGACACTCACAAGTTGTCAAAGCTATAGTGGTTCAAGAGACTGCTGCCTTACTACCTTTAATAAAATAATTTAATAGTGGCTGCGAGTCTCAATTATGGGTTTACTGTATCTACATTTAAATGTCTGGTTAACTCCATTGTACTTTTTTTTATTATTATTGTAAAATTTGTCGACCTACAATAACTTTTTACTATATTTGTTTAAAATGTAGAAATTAGAACAAGTCACCTTGTTAATGTTACAAAAATACAAGAAAATGATTTAATTTTTAATTATTTAACCAGCCCAGTAAAGACAGACCAGTGAAGTCGGTCAGTTAGAACCATTATTCCTTTAAATATTTTGGTTTAATCACTAGCATATAATGTTAGAATTAATATAGAAAATTAGGTACCTTAAAGAATCGAAATAAATCTTAAGCGTAAAATACTAAATGTGTGTTATTACTACTAACTTTAGGTGTAGGTGTAGACTACGGGCTTAAGCTGAACTAAAGAAGCGGAATTTAAAAAAGAAAAGCAGCTACATTTTGTATTTTACGCACTAGACTAGACTACACTAAAATAAGCATATTCCTGGTTAAAAATTAATTAGTTAAAGTTTATATCCAAACTAAATATATTAGACTAGAATATTATGTAGGTATTTATATTTAATAAATTTAAAATTTAAACAATAATATTATAATAATTTAATTTGCTAAACACTTACAACCAAATTTTATGGTTGATAACAGTTTTTTTATTCTTTATTAATAAATACCTAAAACACGCCAACTAAAATTTTGTTATTGATAAAAATTATAAATATTTTACTATATTCTTTAAATAATAAATTGTATCGTCTATTGTACATTATTTTCAAGGTATATGTACCATATTTGTCTATTATGTACAATAGTACGTTTGAATTTTATCAAGATTCAAAAGTGTAATTCTTACAATGCAACGTCTTGATTGTATGCTGAAGCTTACACTGCGGATATTCTATATAGTGTTATAAAACATCATGATGAACTGTTGTCGATGTGGCCTTTTGAACCTTAACTGTAGATTAATGTAAAGAGACACTGAGGAAATGAACTCACATCTAAATACCAGAAGAAGTTGTACATGTATTGTGTAAATAATTGCAAATTTGTTTGACATTACTGTATTGTTTATATTATACAAAGAAGGGATTGTAATGTGTTTACCATAGAACATAAAACGATGTCACACCAACACCAATATGTAAAACATAGCCGATATAAACATGCAACGAAACCGCAACGAACCCGCAACCGATAACAATACTATAGAAAATACATATACGAATACAATACAATACCATAACCCTGACATAATATGCAAATATTTATATATACGTACGCAAATAACCCAATAACGAATGAAATAAATGTGCACAAGACGAAAGAAGGCGGACGGCGTGGACACCAGCCTAAAGATGGCTTTACATTCATGGTGTTAAACGTCATAGTGTTAACCTTCAGCAATGACGCGGAGGTTTTTTTTAAGGTTGTTGGTGAAAAATTATGTATATTTCTGTAATACACATTTTTACATTATTGGTTGTATATATTTTCGAGGGTTATCTCGTTTTTTAGAACAAAAATGTGTATAAAGACAGCCTGTGTTATTATGTAAATGCGAAATTCTATGAGTAGTAATTTTAAGGGACAACCTGTAAAACTGATTATAATAAGTTGTACAAGTCTACTTAATGAGAATTGATATTTATTTCTGGGTAAGCTAAGTTTGTTTGAAGATAGCATAGCCGACTATTAAACTTATGTCGTCGAAACGCAATACTAACCTTATTATCACAAAATCTATTTTTTGGGCGAGTTTAAGTGTGTGCAAGTATATACAGGGTGTGAATGTAAGTTTGTCCACACCGCCCTCGGCAACAGAAAGTAGCCCAAGGCCCCAAGCGCCGCCGCCGCCGCCAGCCCTCACACCAACAACGTGAGTCAAGCCTATCTCGTGTCACCAGCAGTTCGCTCTTACCGCACAAGTTCATAAGAGAGCTTGACTTCCGTCCCGCCTTTAAGTTACTCCCGTAAGTGGAATATTTAGACCTTCCACGTGTCGTCTGAGGTTCCTCATTCACGCGCTCTGAAATGTATTCCTAGAGATGTCACGACACTCTCATGCAATGTCAACTCCACTCTGTCACACGACACACGATGACGTGCTCAACATGCATGCTCTGCTCACTATGCTCGACGCAAGCGAGCCGTCATCGAACCAATACAAGAGCAAACAAAATTAATGCTATACCGCGATAAATATATTATTGTATGACATCATTGACTGTTTGTAATCACAGTCGGGAACCAATTTAGTAAATGCGCGGAAGGTCTAGGGCGTATCGAAAATTTGGAAAAATAAAAAGCCTCCATATAAATTGTACCATTCAAATTCTTATACAAACTACATAATAATATTCTAGCCAAAACAATGTATCAAGCATAAATGTTGCAGATTGGAGTGGACTATATCTATGCGATGCTGAAATCATACACATATAAAATAAATCGATTACATTATATATAAATACTTGAATCGAAGCGACTATGTACTAAAACCAAAATCGAAAAAAGCGTCATCGTACACACTAGGGGTCAATCCAAATAAATGTACTCGAGAGGGATTTTGATTGCCTTTATGTTCTTTTCAAAATAGAATTGCTGTTAATTATGATTATAACAGCAAATTATATCGAGGAGATAAAAGTACATAAATAGCAAGTCGCGTATTTTCACAATTCAAAATCGACAATGACAAAGTTAAGATTACATATTTTCATTTCCTCGATAGAATTATACATTCGACAGATATTCGTGATTTATCAAATTAAATGTTTAATAAACGCTACAAAATAAATCACGTATCATGAAAATCAGGACTGCGATTCTCCTCGCGTCATATAAACACAAAGCAAACGTCGGGTTGTTAGTGTTCGAGCGAGAGAGAAGGCAACAGTGGGTGGCGGGCGAGGCGAGTGCGAGCGGGACGGACATACCTCTCGATGTCTTGCACGAGCCGCGTCTGCCCAGCGGACCACTAGACGCGCTGCTCGGTGACATCGCCCCCCGATCTTCTACGGGTGATTCTGAAATATTACAGCAAGATATTTTTTTATCTCTTTGTAGAAATAATAAAATATATAATTACGTTATAGTCATACGTCGAGGTAACACTTCATTTTTTGTCACAACGAACTTTCACAGGATGGCGTTTAAACAATGAGCTTCGTTCGCACAAGAAACATTTTAAAAATGCGTCGAAATAGATCAAATGCATTGCTATTTGTTGACACGGCAGCGGATTTAAATCTCGACGGATTTTTCACAGCTGTGTTGTATTTTAAGCGTTGGGCGTTGAGCGTAAAGTACAATTTCCCGCTCAACGCCGCCGCAAAAAAAACGTCGCGATTTTTAACTCCCGTGCGAACGGGTCTTGACGTATTTGACGCAAGTGACACCTCGAGTTTAGAATATATTTTATTCGGAATATAATTATGTAAGCTATAAATATTGATCACCATGCTTTTAATTTAAACAAATAATATTAGGAGCTACAACAATACGTTGCATATATATCTTGTTCGAAGTGTAGCGTGTTGTGTCAAAGTATGATATGATTATAGTTTGTCTAGTACGAGTTCCTTACGTTAATTTCCTCGAAATACGTTTTCGTATTCCTCCATACATTTCGCACAGTTCCCTGACGTTACCGCTATGGGCGCTGGTGTGAAATGTAAAGGGAATACGAAAACGTATTTCGACATTGGTAATGATAACTCACAGTCTCGGATTTAGAACTCAAGAACTAAACCGACCGTTGAAAACAATGGGGTAGGTGACTGTCAAATCAAATCACCTTCTATTTATTAAATGTCAAACTCTATTCAAGTGTACCTACATTACATGCAAGCAATACTACGTTTTCCATTAAATAATTGTTATTTTTGTGACTTTTCTACAAGATCTATTTTGAAAATATGAGGTCTTTCATAAAGGTAACATTAGAACGACTACATACAATCATACAACACACAAAATAAAATTAGAAATCTGTAGAGTTTAGACATGTGTTGCATAAATATTTGCATGGCTTGGGTCCATAGAAGTGCGTATGTATGAGTGCGAGTACGTGTACGGTCTGTGTGCGTGTGCGGTACGTACCCCGGTAGAGACCGGCGCGCTCCGCCAGGCTGTCCTGCGAGCCGCGGTAGTAGTCCCGCCGCATGGTGCCCGCCCCTCCCCCTACATACACACATCACATAGCGTCAAGCCTACACACATACACCCATACTGATGTGCTATAATTTGTTTTTTTTTTTGTATCTTCGCTCAATTATGGGCAGGCTTAAGTCTTTCGACTATACCGCCGTGTGCGTAGCTGCTATGCTTTGATTTCTTTCACTCTAATATCAAGTTTTTGGAGTTTACTCCTTAAGAATCGATTTTCATATATAATGGTATGGCCCGGTATGAGAAAAATCCGAGGGGTAAAACCTACTAACAAGTAACGAAAATCGTGTCACGTTTTTGGTGCGCACCTGTAGTGCGCAACTTTCTAATTTGTTATGGTTAGATACTCGTACTTAAGGAGTAAATTCCAGTCGTGCGTCGGAGCTGACACACACACTTTTTTTATAAGAATTGACAGTTCTAATAGCAATTTTTTGTGAAAAGTCAGTGCCTAAAATCTCGTTTAAAATTTATTGGAATTTATATTTTAAATAGAAATAATACTCGTTACGTCGTTCAAAATCTTATCATTTTGAAACCTAGTGACTTATAAATAGTGAAAGACAGTTTTGAATTTATTGACAATTGTGCTCAGCATAACATATCAGTTTGGGTCAACAAAATGGCGGCATGCCAGTGGGCAAATAAGGTGCTAGCGACACTTAGTGCTGGATCACAAAAATATAAGAAAGTTAGCAAACACACTGTAACAAATGTGATTGAATTATAATAACTGTGTCATAAAATGTTCTTGAGATCATTAAATACTCGATCAAGTATTCTAGTTGAAACATCGACGGAAAATAGCGATTGGGCATGCATCCCTAAATAAGTTCTAAACCAGTGAACAGATACATGTAATATAACTATACTCTATTTGTTTAGGTATTTAAAAATCATATACAAAGAAAATGACGGTTGACGTGTTTTGACACTGTCACGACTGACACCTGATAACCCGACTAAATTACATGTCAGTCAAATGTGTCGCCGAGCAATCGAGCTGTTATACTTTTTAATTTAGTAGGGCTATGTACTTTGAATGTGTCATGTAGGTGTCAGTTTAGGGTATTTATAGTAGTCACACACACGTGGGCCGTAGAACATTGAAAAATATTGATTAGCAGCAAGCTCATTTTTCGTAAGTACCTTTATTTTACCTAGTCCTACACCAATATCTAAAAAAGAATTTTCAAATCAGTTAGCTAACAGAGTTATCCAGTTAAAATATTCGGAACAAAATTGTAAGGTTGCATTAATTCGTATAGAGCTACAAAGTGGTGCAGTTATTAAGTACATCATTATAAATCAAATATCAAAAGTTCCCATCGATCCGACTTGTGCTAAAAAAGTTATTCAAGGTTAAAGTTGAAAATTTTCGCTTTTTTGGATTTTTCTCCTAAACAGTGAATTATATCAAAAAATAGTTTTGTACAAAATTGTAGATAATAAAATAACCTACACAAATGACCTTACAACTTTTTTCCTAGGAATTACCATTTCGGAGAGATTGCGGTTATTAACGTCCAACAAGCTATAGTCTACACGAAATGCTGGTCCGCTCCTATTAACTCTGTCATGATGTTATATATAGCCTATGTTACTCGCTAAAAATGTACCTTTATATTACCGAAAGAAGTTTTAAAATCGGTGCAGTGGTTAAAAAATTAAATAATATTTGTCCTTAATGTTTTAAATACAGTTAAAAATACAAAACAAAATAGAAAAATGAGATTTTAAGCTATTAAATGATTTATTTTGGCTACATTTTTTTAATACCTAAACAAATAGAGTACAGTTCGCCTGGTTTATTAGAAATCATAAGTGTGTTTTCAGGATAACTATTAAAAACTTGTGTGCACAATCTAACCATAGCGTTAAAAACCTAATATTTTTATATAAACCTAGTATCTCATCTAAAAATGTACCAAATGACAGCGTATATAGAGTCCAGTGTCAGTTAGTTGGCAGCTGCTGCTAGTGTGGTGTCGGGTACCTGCGAGGCTGGTGGCGGAGGGCTGCTTGGTGGCCAGCATGCCCTCGGCGGCGTGCAGCGCGGAGCTGTCCACGTGGATAGTCTTGGGCCGCGCGCGCCCGCCGCCCGCCTTGCCGCGCAGCCGCGCCGGCGCGCCCGTGGGCGTGGGCGCGGGCGTGGCCGTGCTGCTGCCGCGCAGGGCGTCCATGTCCAGCACCTTGCCCTGGGGACGGATCACAGGGGACTGCAGAGATTCTACTTAGTGGTATCATCTGTCCTGGCTGTTGGAGTTTTGGTTTGAATTACAGAGAGGTTATACGTCTTATAGATATTTTATAGTGCTCGGTGACGGCGATAGGCTTGTGGGGACGAGCCAGGCCACGTAATAAGGAGCTATTACGTGGTATCATCAATATGATTGGTAAAAAATTGGGTTGTTTAATGTCTAATGCACTTCTGAGCACCGTTTCAGTGATATTATGATATTTATGTTTGTATGTTAGGAAGTAGGTAGAGTCGACGTACCTCGCGCTCGGCCTCCTCGATGGCCTTCTTGAGTTTGTACTGGTGCAGTATGAGGTCCCGGCGACGCGCCTGCTCGGCCTTGCGCTGCGCCTTCATCTCGCTGGTGCGCTCGTCGCGGGCCCGGCGCGCCGCCGCCGCCGCGTCCGCCCGCGCGCGCTCCTCGTCCGCGCGCTGCCGCCGCTGCAGCGACAGCAGCATGATGCGCTCCTTCTTGCGCTCCATCTCCTCCGCCGAGTTCTGCGCCACAACATGCGGCGAGTTACTGACACGCATCGACCGATCACAGGCGTTCACATAGAGATGGCCGTTCTAGACTATTAACTTTGCTATCTGTACTGAGTGCGACTATCGAGGTAGCGGCCAAAAAAGTAAACGCCATAACACGTGTAATAAATAATCATGCTGTGGTAAAAATAAATATACATGAAAATAATAAAAAGCAATTTTTAAATATTCGACGTGGTTTTACACCAGTCTGACCGTGGGTTAAATATGAATTGTATATGCACTCGGTATGGGCATTTTGGACATCGTAGAAGAAACTAGGGTCACCTCCAATTACGTGGGGTTAACAAAACTTATTCACAAAATATAGATATACAAAACTCTGCCTATTCGGGACAAAACACAGTCATGACTCTGTATACAAGTTTGTGCAAGAATCATTCACACTTAATCCATTTGCACAGAATGCAGGCGGTGTAAGATTTCCATTCGTGTCAAATTTTCGCTACATTACAATCGTTTTCGAAACAACCAAAGCACTCACTTGATTCCTTATATGAAGCTATATGGAGGAAAAGGAACTTGAATGAAAAAAGGTGCTAACAAATCAAAGACAACAAAAGCGTCGCAAATATAACAAATACCTGATCAAAACACTATTCGCGTAAACGCTTGATTACGTCAAGAAAGCACTGTCTAATAGTAGAGGAATGTGAGCGTGGATTTGATGTGTTAAATAAACACTAGTTCTGATCTTTTAATTTATGCAATTAATAATGAATTAGACTCACCGGGTCGGGATTCAATTCGCCGATGACCAACGCCTTCGGCTCGGCGTTGCTGAGTCGCTGGGGTCTTTCTCTAGGTGGCGTTTCTCTGCGCTCAGAAACGTCGCTAGATCTGCTCGTCTGTTCGAGCCCCGCGCTCCGATGGACCACGAACTCATCCGCCGGCTGCGGCACGCGGTCGTTCCAGGTATTCTCCGGACTCGGCTCGGGACTCTGATACTCGGCCGACCGCTCCTTCCGGGGGGACATCTTTTTCGCTCGCAGCGGAGGCTTCGGCCGCTTCGGCTGGTCGTTGTCGAACGAGATGTAGAAGCCCTTCTCGTTCGTCTCGGCCGGCTCCTCCTGCTCCGGGTGCTGGAAGGAATTTCTACTGAGAGAGGGTCTCGTGGGCGAGGGAATGCGATAAGTTCTGGTGCCGGAGGATATGTTCAGTCTGTTGATGCCCTGGCGCAGGGCGTCGTCCTCGGCGTTCCCGATGAAGGAGATGTTCTGCGGCTCCATGTCGTCGGGCGCGTGTGTGTGCGGGAGCGGGAGCGTGCGTGCGGGCGCGTGTGCGGGCGCGTGCGGGGGCGCGTGCAGCTGCTGCAGGCTCACGGGCTCGGGGCGCCGCACCGCCTCCACCGAGTCCGGGCGTTGTGGAGTGGGCACGCGCCGCGCCGGGCTGGCCGGGGGCGGGGTCGCGCTCACGTTGTACTGGTTGGGGTTTATCACAGTGTAGCTCAAATGATTTTGCGGTTCCCTGGCGTCGGTGCCGTTCTGGTACCGCTCGGTGTTGTAGTGCACCGGGAAGGGCTGCGCGGCGGGGGCGGGCCGCTCGTGCAGGACGAAGCCCTGCGGCTGCCAGGCCCGCTCGGGTGGCGGCTGCGGGGAGGGCGAGCGCCACGTGCGCGGGGGCGGGGTCTCCGGCGGGGGAGGGGCGTACGGTTGGTGATTTTGTTGGTGCAACTGAAAAGCGCAGTGAGATAGATTAGCTAGTATACAGAAGGATGGCGTGACACGCCGCACCGACCGAGGAACCCACCACTGGTGCACCGGGACCGGTAACCTTAAGCTTCTTACAAACTAGTGCTTCGTTTTATTCTAGTTTTGCGAAATAATTTGAATCGAAAGATTACAATATCAATCAAAAATCAATCAATAACAAATTTTTGGACCAGTGACCCCAAATCAAAGTTTTCCAAAAGCTAGAATAGTTTATGATAGTAGAAAGATTAAAAGATGGGAAAGTGCATAGTATAAGATAATATAAGTGGTCGTGTGTACGGTGTGTCATGTCGTCATGCGTGTCAGTACCGACCTGCCAGCCCCGCGGCTCCAGTCCTGCTGCGCGAGCTGGTGCGCGTGCGCGTGCTTGCGCCCAGGTGCGGCGCGGCGCGGGCGCGGGCGAGGGCAGCGCCCTCGTGAAGGTAGAAACTGCGCGCGCGCCCGCCTCTTCTATGTCGCGGTACTGGTACTGCGGCTGTTGCTGTTGCTGCGGGAAGTTTGTAGTACGGTTGCGGTTGCTGTTGCTGTTGCTGGTGCAGCGCTATCTGCGGGGTGGAGCCGAACGTGGCGAGCCCCGGCCGGGACCACGTTGTGCTGGAGCTGAATTGGCTGTGCTGGAAATGTACATGCGGGTTAGTTAGCGAGCCATGCAAACGGTTCACAGTGGTACTATATCGGATCACAGTACTCCATTTGTTTATGGTAACTGGCTCACTCAAGTAATGATGTGACTTAATTTTTGTATAAAATACACAAATAGACAGTACAATATTTGTCAATAGTTGAAACCAAACATATAGTCTGACTAGACAATGTGAAATTAAACAGTATTAACAAATACTTTTTTTTTTTTATATTGGGTTCGCCAAATTGACGCCATCCGCCTGGGTGGTAAGTCGTGACGACGTCTAGCGATTGTGGACCACTCTCACAGCACACAATACTATAGAGAGTGGGCCCTCAACTTGACGACCTACTGATGTGCCTCTTCACGCTCCGCTTAAAGAACCCAGGATTATATGTGGGAGGAAACACGTGCACAGGCAGGGCGTTCCAGGCCACTATCGTTCGGCAGAAAAACGAACGTTTAAAACGTTCAATTCTCGCGAACATGCTATCCACTGTGTGGGAGTGGCATCTCTGCCCGGCACGGGTTGTTCGGGATCGGAAGGAAGAGGGTGGGATCAGATTGAAGAGCTCTTCAGAACACTCGCCGTGGTAAATACGGTAGAATGCGGCCAAGGAAGCTATTGTTCGGCGTTGAGCTAGCGGCTCAAGGCTTCCCGTTACCTCCGGACAATCTATAATACGGATAGCCCGTCGCTGCATAGCGTCGAGAGCGTCCAGCAGATACTTCGCGGAGCCGTCCCAGAGGTGAGAGCAGTATTCGACGCAGGGTCT
>OY748291.1:21470164-21561205 GCA_963556515.1 Nudaria mundana | reverse complement strand
AGCAGAGGACCCGCATTCGGCGTTCGTTCAGAAAGCTGGCCATCCAGCTGCACAGTTGAGGAGGTAGACATGCCGGAACACATAGATATGCCGGAAGCTTGGAAAGGAGCGAAGCATGCCAGACTCTATCGAAGGCTTTGGCGATGTCCAGGCTAATCGCCAAGGACTCGCCGTGCCTTTCCATAGCCTCACCCCAGACATGCGTTACGAATGCCAGAAGATCACGCGTTGATCGTTTTGGCCTGAAGCCGTATTGCCGATCATTTAGTAGCGAGTGATCTTAGAGGTCTCGCATGAGCTGCTTGTTGATGAGGAGCTCAAACACCTTGCAGATGACTGAGGTGACAGCTATGGGTCGATAGTTGCCCGGATCAGACCGATCCCCTTTCTTGGGGATCGGTTGTACGTTCGCCTCTTTCCAGACCTCCGGCACTATTCCATTGGAGTAAGACAGGCGGTACAGACGAGTTAGTACAGGAGACAACTCAGCCGCGCATTTCCGTAGTACCACCGCCAGAATGCCGTCAGGGCCACTGGCTTTTCGCGTGTCGAGTGATCGCAGCACTGCCCGTACATCGCATTGCCTGAGTACAATGTCAGGCATAGTGTGGCCACAGTTGGCGATGGCGGGAATTAGCCGCAAAGAGGTCTGCGAGCATATCCGCTTTCTCTTGGGCTTTGTGAGCCAGTGTTCCATCTGGGTAACGCAGCGGTGGCAGCGAGGGCTGACAGAAGTTAGATTCCAGGCTTTGCCAGTTGCCAGTATCCACGGCTGCCCGTGGGATGGAAAGTGAGCTCCTGACCAAGCCGCGCGATGTGCTGGGTATCCGCTCTCTTAAAGGCCCTCTTGCTGGATTTTGTGGCCCGGTTGTACGCTGCTTTGAGGTGGCCCACGTTTGGGTCGCGCACAGCCCGGGCCCTGATCCAGGCGCGATATGCCGACTGTTTTTGTCGAACAGCTTTGGCACAATCTCGCCCGAACCAGGGACGGGCTCTGCGGATACTGGCGACATCAGTGAAAGGGATGTAATATTCCATCCCTAAACTGATCTCGCCAGCAATCGCAGAAGTGCTATCCGAAGGAGCCTTTCCTACAAAGCAGCGCTGGCTCCAGGGGACGGACGCATAATAATCGCGTAGACCGTCCCAATCCGCTGACGAGTAGTGCCATAGTTGTCGTGACATTTGTACAGCACGTGCAGGAGGTGATACCTTCATGCCAGCGTGAACAACACAGTGGTCGGAACTACCTAATAGGGCTCCTACCGAAACACTGTACTGGGCTGGGCGACTCGTCAGCAGTAAATCCAGCAGAGCGGGCGCGTGATCTGACCTGTCTGGTATCCGGGTGATCCCGCATACCATCTGGGTCAGACCGTGGGAGAGAGCGAACGCATTGGCGGCCCTACCCGCATGATCAGTCTTGAGGGACCCCAGCCATTCAATGTGATGGCCATTGTAGTCTCCCAGAAATACTAGGTCAGCGTTCGGGAACCGCACCTGCGCTTCATCAGCCGTCTCGCTGAGGTACTGGAAGAGCTTTGTTGTCTCAGAATCCCCTGTGTGGGAACGGTAGACGCACACGTAGATCTGGCTCATAGAGCCATGGTCTACGTGCAGCCAAAGGACGGAATTGGAGGGGTTCTCTAGGCAGCGCAACCGGTGGCAGCAAACATCCGCCCCAACGAACACGCACACCCCGGCTTTGTCTCGAAATTGTTCCTCGAGCCGGGTAACACAGGTAAGACGTGTCGTCAGGGCGGCGTATTTGTGTCTCCGTGAGGAACATCACAGCGGGCCGTGCCGTCTCAAGGTGATGGTGGACGGCATCGAGGTTCGCCTCACCTCGAAAAGTGAAGTTGTGGGGTTTCCTAGGGCCGTTGTGAAACGTTTACTTTTTTTTTGTTGCACTGCCATTGTAGATATTGAGGAAGAAGAAGCGTGAAGACGGCGACATTTGGTGCAGCAGTAAGTGACAAAGTGCAGGAGCTAGCTTTGTTTAGAACCGTGTGGTTAGGTCGGAGCCGACTCGCCGGACGGAAGGGCTCCCAAACCCCCCTGATGCAAGGCCGCCGCTACCCCAAACCGGTTACCTCCCGGAGCGGCGATCCCACATCAGGATTATGCGCAACATGTGGGGCAGCCTCCTGTGGTTGGTCCCAGGCGGGCCCCATGACTGTGTTGCGGGCGGCCGCGGCAACGCCGTTGCTAAGGGTCTCCCTGGCCGGTGAATCGACCCACACCACCCACACTAGACTCCGCTTCGTCCCCACTGGTCCCATGCCTGCTGCACCATACATCGCCCGGGCCCGGCGGTGCAGCTGCTGAACCCCTAACGCAACCCAGCCTGGGCTGGGTTACTTGGGGGGCTTTAGCACAGCTGCACGATGGTACCCCCCCGGACCAACACTGTTGTACCACCTGGTACCCAGATCACCTGGTATACAGTATTATCTGGTACGAAATGAGTTCGGTACCAGATAATACTTTAGATTTTAATTCTTAATGTGAAAGCTTTAATTAGTACATCAAAAAGTATCGTAAAGATTGAGTATCATAAATATTGAGCCTCGTGTATACACATATCGACTATTCGTTCAAAAAAAATACGGAAAAAAAATTGGTGAGTGTCGAAAATTGTCGAGAAACTTAGTACAAATTCTAATATTGGGTTTATATTCTCATAGTACTGATACCGAACTTTTAAAGCGTTAATGTTAATCGTTACAATAGGAAAGTATTATGTAACGATCCTCACCAATAGTGGAATGTTCGGTTGGTAGTGTTGCTGGGGGTACGGCGACTGCGGCGGCGGCGGCGACTGTTGGAACAGTTGTTTGGCTTGCTGTTGTTGTTGTTGCTGTTGTATCTGCGTCTGTTGGCTCGCTAGTCGCGCAATGTCACTCTGGATGTCTTGTAAACTGGAGTTCATTCTGTAACGTATTATTCAGAGATGTCAGATACTACAATTATTTGTGTTATTTTGGAACAACTATTCGATAAATTAACAAAGTCTATTGTCAATTAGAAGCACGATCTTAAAAATAAGGCTTTTCTTTTTGCCGTATTATCCAAGTTCAAACGTAGTTAATGGCTAACCACATGTTAGTATTCAGGTCGTCCAAGCAGATTTGGCTTAACATACAGGGTGAACTAAAAAATGTTTTACGGGTTTTAATAATTATGTATTTTAATATTCCATTAAAAAAAAATATTTTTAAATTAACCTGTAGATGAAGGAGGACAGAATATTAACCGAACCGAAGTACGGTGATGCTGAGATGAAATTCCACTTTCTGATCCGTTTATTGTTTACGAATCAGACAATAGACGCAAGAAACATAAATAGAACACTCACTTTGCTATCGATTGTTGATATTGTTCTAAAACTGCGTTGTCCACTGCGTCCCTTTGATTTGGCGGCTCTTCCACCATGTCCTGAACACGGAGACATAATTAATTAGTTGCTGACTGTGCACATTACTTAGACAACACTACAATAAGCCGATTAGCATGGACCACCAAATGTTGGTTGAGATTATTACAATAACAATTGTACTAAAATTATAATACACTAGAATTAATTAAGATTACACCTTAGTATTAATGCTAAACAACATGGGACTATGATAGTAGTTTTTGAAGAATTCGATTCCTGATACACTTTTGTCACAACCTGTACATATAACTTGATACATGCAGTTTATCACTTCAGTCATGCCAACATTAACAATGTCCATTATATGTAAATTTTGACTACTTCTGCCACCAATATTAAAACTTAGGTATGCAATGCATTCTGCTGTTGCAATAATTGAGCTGAGTTTGTCGATCCGGGTCGAACTCCTAAATGACTGGACCGATCTTTATGAATTCAGATATATGCACTCACGGTCACTATGAACGTGCCAAATTTCAAAAAGATCGGTCCAGTCGTTTAGGAGAAGTTCGATCACGAACGAAATACACGACTCGCCTAAGAAAGAGCTTCGTAAACTCCGCCCAATTAAGTAGTGCCAAGTTTGTGATATACAGTATGTAACATTCAAATGGGTCCGTATGGGAAAGTCTGTTCTAAGTAACTATGTCATGACTTCCATAAAACGATAAACTGCATTCATACACTCAGACTTTCCCCTACTCACCCTTTTGAATGTTACACCCTGTTTAAGGTTACAGCAGCAACATATAGAACTAATGATTTGAATAGTGTAATCCTTATTTTTTTAAATACTCCTCTAGTCTCTGTTGTGTGGCTGGGTCGGGTATATATTTGTTAAGGGAAACTCAAACTCATTCATCAAAATATCACTTATATAGTGTTGCTGTAACCAAATGGGCGATACATTACCTGTTGCGGCGTCGGATCTGGTTTCGGCTCGTCCTCAGCCGGTGTCCGCGCACCCTTGCCCTGTAACACGCACGTGCAACCTCCACCGTAACACAAACGTTGCGTCGCATGTTACGCAAAACATGCTAGTGCATGCTACATGTTGGTTGTCGTATAT
The DNA here is from genome assembly GCA_963556515.1 of Nudaria mundana. Classification (NCBI taxonomy): domain Eukaryota; kingdom Metazoa; phylum Arthropoda; class Insecta; order Lepidoptera; family Erebidae; genus Nudaria; species Nudaria mundana. The sequence goes on along the minus strand of OY748291.1, from coordinate 21,556,697 downwards.
TGTTAAAAATAACTAAAAAAAAATACCAATATGTATTTTACATTTACTGAAATATTTTTAATTAAATAATTAAAAGGAAATAAACATGCATCTATATCAGACACATGAGAATATAAGTACGGTTTTCATTCCATTGGACCAAAAAGAAATAATAAGTGACATATCGTAGACTAAATCATACGTTAAATGGTAAATATCTAAGTGATGTGAATTGTTCTAAAAACGACATGTTATTTATACACTTACGGTCAGTGAAATTTTGTGCACCTTTTCAGATTGTTATTACAATTTTTTGCTTTTAATTTAAAGTAATGTCCGATCAAAGAATATAAATATACAACAACCAACTGGTACATATGCTATCGGAAAGTGATATTCTGGGATTATTCCTATAAATAAACATGTGCTGATTTAAAAAGAAAGTGTGGACAATTAACACGTGGACGGATATGTGTCGTCGGTTTTTTTTTCTCAATTTACTAAACGTAAGCGTCGAAAGTTTAATAAAATGATTGCAAAAGTACTCATGAAGTTGATAATGAATTTAGAAAAATGGCTGCTATTACGAAAAATATCGCTCGACTTTGAAAAATACTATTTACTTAAAGCAATATACTTCGATATACTCGTGTCTAAACTATAAATGACTAAAGTTTTATATCACAATTTTAGAAACAACGAATCAAATGATCGAATGTTTTGTGTTAAGCTGTGTAAGCGTGTTCGAAACTAAAATATTTCATAGTAGGTATGTAAAACGTATGTAAACAAACTATCGAACGAAGTAAGTAAAAAATATGATTCAAAAAATAATCTAAATTCAACAAAAAGGGCTCTGAGTAACCGGCCACTCACCAAAGAGGCCAACTGGTATTGCAAATACGCATCCTAATAAAATAGAAAGAAACATTAAAATTTTAATTGGTCGATAATTATAGGAATAACGGAGGAACTTAATATTAGTTACACTGTGCTGTATCAGAATGCATTCTTTAAAACAAATATTAAAATTAACTTTCATAAAGTGTGTGTTATTGGTTATTTATACAGAAATGGCGGTACCAGAAAGTTATCAGACATGGGTGTAGCTTAAACGTAACCGTTTTGTCAATAAATGTAAGGAACTTGACACACAACATGTTAGGTAAGTCTGTCATGAACATACTTACAGCTACGCACATGCTTATAGATTTTTTTAATAACGTTTAAATTTAATTCTAGTACAATTTTAATTTAAGATACCTAGTTAAAAACTAAACTACTTAAACAGAAATTCACAACTCCCAAACAAAAAACCGTATATAACTCACACTCTCAAATACTACTATCACAACTGGTAGGGTAGGCAGACACACACGTGGCGCTAACCTCTTTAATACTTTAACCACCAACTTTGAGACACACACCAAACCAAATATCATTGGACAGACAATTTTAGTAGAATGAAATTGAATTCACAGTAGAAAGTTTTAAAATAAACCACTGTAAAAAAGAAAATTAATGGTAGCCGTTTATATACCCCCTTTGCGTTGTTATTAGATTAAGAAAATATGGACTAATATTTTCTGTATGCAAAGGTTTTAATTAGGTACTGAAAATGATTTGAACTTTTGTCATTTATTTCTAAACTCTATGGTTAGCGGTGGAAGAGCCTCTAAAGAGTATAAAACTAGTTGATACACACGGACGTTAACCACGTTATTTGTGTTTACAATGTTATATTGATGTCCTTCGTGTGACACGACGTAATCAGTAACATGTTACAGCAACCGTTCTCACAACTGTTGCGTTGTTACATGTTAATGTCGTAATTTTGAATATCTAAGTAACATGGTTAACGTCGGTGTGTACCAACTAGTTTGAAGCTATTTCGAGGTTCTTCTACCGCAAACCATAGGGTATAGAAATAAATGATGTGTCGTAATTATTTTTAATTATTTGACTATTTAACAGAGAATTCAACTTCAATCATAAAGAAATAAGCTAGATATAGAGTGCGACTCACCCTAGTGACAGCCTGCAGGAACGCCTGCTGCCCCAACTGTTGTCGTTGCCTGTTGACCGCCACTTCCATCCGTCGCTTGTCCTGTTCGATGCGTCGCCGTTTCTCTTCGAGCTTCAGTCGTATATTGTTCAGTTGGGCCGCCATTTGTCCACCGCTAGCGGTCGACTGCGATTCGTCCGTTAAATCATCACCGTCTGAAATTGTGGTGAACAATGTTTTAATACTTTTTATACTACATAAATAGTAAACAAGCACAGGGGACATCTGATGGTGAGTAGTTACCATGACCTAAAGAAATGGTGAATGGATATTTTATTTATCGCGGCTAAGGGCCACGGCCGCATCGGATACGGGCACTCGGAAAAATCGCCCCATGGCGCCGGAGACTATATTTATATGTAACCAAAGATAAACAAACAAAATATGAATAATAATATGTACTATAGACACTTATTTTGCTACACGCTAGCGGACGTCCACATCTTTGCCCGTTGTACTTGTAGTCACGGGCTGATCTCCGCAAGTCCACGTCTAGTGCGCGGATTTTGCGTGAGCATTGCCCGTAACAAATTATATACCAAAACCTTCCTCGAGAACCACTCTATATATTAGTGAAAGCAGCAAGAATATCGGTGCCTTAGTATTTGAGTTTATCCCGGATAACACGCCGCGGCGGAGGGCTTGTTTTTATAATATGTATTGAAGAAGTATTTATCACTAACTGGTGGAACAGAAAGACGAAACGGCGATATTGGAAAGGTAAGTGGGTGTCAGATACTTTTAAATGAAGTGTGAAACAACATAAAATACTTGACTTCATCGAAGTGAGAGGGGGTTAGAAGGGCATCCTAAACTATAAATTTTATAAAAAAAATTAGCTGATAACCGCGGCTCGACCCTTCAAAATCGGTTCATTAGTTTCGAATCCTACTCAATTCAAACATTAGTATAGATATAGAAATACAAACTTGGCTGACTTTCTTGTTGCATGAACTGCTGTTGCCACGTGGTAGTGTTCGGTGGTGGCGTCAGGAAACTTGTACTCTTCCGCCTCTCTATTGGCTCCTCTTGGTTTAGCACTGACTGAATACCTGGAAATTGTTACAGCATCGTGTTACAGCAACACGTTACAGCAACCGTTCATATAACTGTTGCACTGCTACATGTGAATGTCGTCATTTTGAATTTGGAACATGGGAATATGTGGTCTTATTTACACACGATTATAATGGACGAAACGCATACAGGTTAGTGATATCAAAATGCATTATTATTAGATGCCGCGGAACATGTTTCGCCAATTATACTGTGCTATTAGAAGCGGGATTGCTTGCGAACATTCAAAGCTTAGAAATAGAGGGCAGTGGAAAGCTAATCGCAGGCTAATAAATGAGGGAACAATTTGTGAAGCACCCACCATACGACTAAACTATCATCATATATCCTGCAATTATTTGCAAGGAAAATGTCATACGATTTTATACATAATCAAATTGTTCTCCCCATATGTGTGCAATGTAATAATACCTGTCTGATCACCGTTACTCCTTATTTTGTTAAGGTCTGCGAAGGATGTTTTGATCGGGTCTGCTTTGATGGTGTCTCCATCGGTCGAATCTCTATCGTTGAGGTAGAAGCTGTCCCCCCCTCCCTTGGCACTAAAGCCGAAGTTCTGCGAGCGTTCACTGAACGTGATAGTGTCGCTACTGAGCTGCCTTCTCATAGGGTAGAAAGGTTCATTGTTGTCCGACTGTGAATTGTGTCTTTCAACCTTGGGTCGTTCGTTTTCGGCGCCGTTTTGATAGTCTCCGTGGAAGAATTGTATCGAACCGCGGATGTCCTGTCTCGAGGATCGCAGAGGAGGGTTGTGATCCAGTAGTGGACCTGCAACAATTCATTTTATATTTACGTTTTTATATTACGCCTCGATGGCGCAGTGGTATGAGTATGCGACTGCCGTACCTGAGGTTTCAGGTTCGATTCCGGGTCCGGATTTTCTATGTATAATATATATAAGTCGTCTAGATCCCATAGCCCCAGATCCCACAAGCTTATAGTAGCTTTATTTGGGCTAGATGACGTCGTGTAAGAATGTCCAAAAATATTTATTTATTTAGTAATAACTTAGATGAAACTTTTTTAAAGAGAAAAAGTTAGTAGTAAAGCAGTAGTATGAAAATCCTCATTTCTGTGATAACAATTGAGCACAAGTTCTAATCTATTCTCTGTTTCTTTAGGTAGCTTTTTTTTTTTTTTTTTTTTTGTTCCGCGACCGCTCTAACGTCCGTTGCCGGGCGTCTCAGGTTACAAGCAGAACGTATTTCCAGTGGCGCCCGGCGGTTCTTTAGGTAGCTAATTGAGTGACATTTCTTTTAGACGTGTTTCCAGCTGTCATTCGTGTCAGTCAAAGTCAAAAGCACGTCAACTGTTTAAAGCTGGGCACTGACCATGAAACCATGGTTTTCGCAACCATCATTTGTCATAAATGATGGGCGCACCCTAGATGCATTCAAACATAGTACCATTGACGGTGCTACCGTTTAGAACACACGGCCTTAGATAATACACATTGTGCATAGCTTGACCAGAGTAAAATGTGGTTAATAACACCTGTGGATCTCAACATATATCCCATGAACTTCCTCTCTACGTTCGTGATATATCTCAAATACATAGTTACTAGTTATCAGTGGATATCAATCTATTTGGGAATCCAAAATGTTTCGACAACCATCAAAAATGGGAGATCGGTCCATCAATTTTGACAAATCATGGTTGCGAAACCCAAATGGTTTCATCGTGAAGGTGTACCTTTAGTTACTAAAGAAACAGTATAGCAAGTATTATGTCAGCGTACCGGTGGGAGCGGAGATTTTCCTAACATTAGCGAGTGTAGCCAACTCCTTCTCCGGGTTCTTCCCGGCGAAGTGCAGCCGGTCCTGCGAGCCGCCGAAGTTCTCCACCGTGAGCTGCGAGTCCTCCGTGATGGACGAGCGCCGCGAGCGCCGCCCCGCGAACGAGCCTTCCCGCGAGTCCGCCCAGTGCGAGGGGCGCCCCGCCGCCGCCAGGTTCATTGCTGTACCCCACACGATTTGATGTTGAATATACAAAAGGAAGGAAGAATAGAAGCAGGCTTTTGCGCTTTTTTGCATTGAATAGACAGTAAAGAACCGATTTTATTTTATTTTTCACTAATATGTGACACTAGCGGGTGTCCGTGGCATTGCCTGCGTGAAATAGTATTATAGCCTAAAACTTTCTCGAGAACCACTTTATCCATTGATGAATAAAACGGCATGAAAATCGGTGTAGTAGTTTTTGAGTTTATCGTGAACAGACAGACTATATAGCTCTTGTAGTTTGTTTGCAAAAAAATCTCGTAGGGCATACATATGTACTGTAGTGTGCACACCACAAGCAATTTTCATTCGCGCATCATAAAACTTAATATGTAATATAATACAGTGTGCAAAAAATAGTGTGCTAATTTCTTATAAAATGACTTTTATTCACAAAAAAATGTTAAATAAAGTTTTTGCATTTACTCCAGTTATTTACACCAGCAAATGCTATTTATATTAATTGAAACTCCTTTACAATATGAATAACTTGGTTTTCTGGGGCCAAGTCAAGGTGGTGATTTACAGATTTACCGACCTTGTGAATTGCGGGAGAGACAGACACGAGAATATATATTGTACATACATTATTAATTACACAATTCATATGCTACTTTATACAGTTAAACGTAACCCGAGCCGATCAAGGCGATCATCCAACGAAGAATTGAATGGAATGAATCTAAAACTAAGATCAGTCGAGTAGTACCTATATAGAAACCTCGGGGCCAAAAGGGTGTAAGCGCCTAAAAAAAAAAAAAAAAACATGGCAATTTTTTTTTATTGGCAGTCCTGAAAAAATAGCTTTTTCTCGGTTACACCCTTTATAGGTCCGAGGTATGGGACATGTTATTTACCATTGTCGTCGTCCCGTCTAACCATGGCGGCGAGGGTGGTGATCTGCTTCTGCCGGTGTACGACATAGTCGTCTCTGGCGGGACTGGCGCTGCGCCGCTCGGGCGTGGAGCTCGCCGAGCGCACGCTGCGGCCGCGAGCGCTCAGCGCGGACGGCGACCGAGGAACTGTGCACACACTACTTTAGACATCTCCAAGAGTAAAGCTATCAGTTTGTTTTTACTTTTCTCAAATATTTGAGCATGTCGTCGGCTGTGATGTATCTCAAACGTAGCTACAAAATATATAAGACGCCAGAATAGAATGTAAACGGCATGGCCGTTGTAGCTTAGATGACAATCTCCGCACAACAATTGCTAGTTCCTACATTACTTATTATCGTACGTATAGCATATCGTACATATCGTATAGTCGTGCAGACAACACTTTGTCAGCTTGGAGATATTGACAGTCCCTTCGCTGTATATCTTGATAACACTCACAAATTTGATTAAAAATTTACACTTGTATGAGACAGAGCTTGAGAGGAAAAAAAGATTAAGCACCCGTAGGAAGGACTTGTATAGTATAATTCACCCAAAATTTAATGTAGTCCAACACAGCTCCTTAGTGCAGTCTGTGGTCTTGTTCAACAGATTGCCTATTGAGTACAAGTCAATGTGTAATCATGGCACTTTCAAAACCAAATTAAAGTCATTCTTGCTAAGGAAATGTTATTACAGCGTTGAGGAATTTATTAAGGACAAGACATGAGTCAGTGTAATGTTATTAATTTATAGTCTTGACTAATCTTTTTGACTCATCTATAGATTGAATTTATACCATTGACATTTAATATATGAGTACCGTTGACATTTCATTGCATTATCTTTGAATTCTTTTAATTAGTTTATTGTTCGACATTTCTATATTTTTATAATTTCCTTTGCTGTCTTGTTTTTGTTGTAATTATGTACCATATATTTACATTATTATTTTTTATTTTTTTTAATTGATATAATTTATTTGACATCACCTTTGAATTTCTTGTAATATTATTATCTTGTATTTTTTTTTTCACATTACAACACAAATGTAATTATTTGTTAAGAAATAAATATCTTATCTTATCTTATCATAATTTATTTTTAAAGTAGATGACACAGATAAGCGGGCTGGTTCGATCTCAGCCGACGACATCTTCTCTATCTTTGTACTAATAACACTTAGGTGAATGAGCAACATACTTATAACTACAATGTTAACTAACTATCGATGGCATTAAACTTGTTTCTTATACACCTGGAAATACAGATAATTGATATACTCTGAAGCAACTACTTTTACATAGAACTAACTACATGATAGGAAAACTATTTACAGAACTTATATTTCTTAATAAATCTTTATAAAATAAAACATAGAGTTAGTTTACAAAATAAGTATTAAGTTCCAAACACTTAAAACTACAGTACAATCTACTTTTTCAGTGTTAGCAGAACAAATTTGTAAATGCCAGGAGTCTGAGAACATAATGTCATAGACTCCCTCATAGTAGTGCCATCAAAAGCTTAACAGTCCAAAACCATTAACCCCATGCAAAGCGCAAACCAAAGCGGATGTTTATCACACAATTTTGAACCTTAAATACGAGTATCTACATATATATAGCTCAATATGTAAAATGTACATAGATAGTGAACTTACATTTAGAGGTACACCCTAAAACATAGACGTTCTTATGAGATACCAAAATATATTACAGATACAAATAAATGCATTCATTTATGTAGACAGTCACAAACGCACACAGACAAGACACACGCAACTAAACAATGAAGAACAAAACAAAACACACTAGTTATTTCATCGGGGAAGACAAGTGCAACACAATGATTCTCGATAAGTGATAGCAATTCCCTGCCGTCCTGGATAGTTTTGTTAATGCTAATACAAAAGAAAAGTTTGATAGGGCCAATATTAGCCGGGCGCCACTGGAAATACCTTCTGCGTGTGAACCAGAGACGCCTGGCAACGGAAGTACGAGCGGCCGCGGCCTTGGGCCAATATTAAATGTCAAAAAAAAGAGCCAATATTAAATGTCACATTTGACAGCTGTCAGTTCTGAGTGATATCTAAACTGGGTTTGTTTGTGAAACTTTTAAAATTACGTCCAGTCTCCTGACGTTATTCGCCAAATAAAACACCCATTAAGAAATAAAAAAACGAGCAAAATTAAAAAGAAATGTAAAGAAACGAGCAAAATGGGGAAAAAATGTTAACAAACAAGACTGTATGATTGATAAATATGTGCACCCATAGAAAAAAAAAACACCTTTCTCACAACGTCAAAAAGTGACATGTTAATCATCTTGAAGTCCAATAAATGAAAAGAGAATAGTGCTTAGGTTTGGCTTCCCCGTTGAAAAGGCTGGTACCCATGTGATGTGCGGATACCTGCGAAGGGCTCCCGTCCCTGGTCCAGCGCGGGCCGCTCGGCGCGCAGCTCGGGGATGGGCGCGGGCGGCGGCGGCGGCAGGCAGCGCTTGTGGCGCACGCCGAACGCGTTGCTGGCGCGCTCCTCTGCGGGGACACGGCGTCAGCGTGGGCGTGGCCTTAGATGTGGCCGTGGGCTACATTGAGCTACTACCCACGTGCACATCGCATTTTTTTGTCTTTGTCTTGACGCTAATATCCCAGCGTCAAGTATTTAAGACTAACGTAACGATGTCATATTCTCGGAATTAAGTAAAATTTATTGATGCGGTTGTATCCAAGCCTACTCTAAATTAGTTTGGAGTCTGGAGTCTGGACGCATCAAAGAAAATTGCGTATCTACTTTTACTTCACCTACGTGCTTTTAGGAAATAAAACATACAATACACGTTTCACCAAACGTCCCTCTTGTGCTTTACCATTTTGCAAACATTCACAAATAAATGACTTATCCATAATAATAACATGTATATGAGGTGAAAAACGCCCCATGATGCAGCTATCACCAGGCCGAGCTGTACGATCTCTTTGCGAAGCAGAACAAGACAAAGTGACAAACGTCTCATTCGGTCTGTGAAGCCCACTGTCGAACTTAGATATTACCATACCATACCTCACGCACACAATTCACCACAAGTATACTTAAATAAAGTGTATGTTACACGTAAATATCATAATATTAACTATCTTTTTACATCTGTTCAAATTTATACAATATAATAGTAACCCCAAAATGTGTTGCCATTAAATAAAATCAAGCATTATACGCCGTGTCCGAGGCGGATTACTTTTTTAATTATATAATTAGTAGGCAAAGAATCTTCTGATATTATGACCACATACTCCCATTGTTTATTTAGCATGCAATACGGAGGATAAATACTGGATGGGTGGGAAGGTTGATTATTTGTGTAAACTGTGTGTCAAACTTACCACTTCCTGGATGTTTGACAGATTTCACTGGATGTACTTCTAGCATATTGAAGAGATCGGCGAGCATTGCTACTAAATTCTGTCGCATTGATCTGTAAACCATGTAAATTATAACAGGTTAAATTAACATTTACTTGCCCTATATTGGTTTTATCTGGTATTGAACCAGATGTATCACAATCGGTACTATTTAGGGGCATAATTGCAGTAAATAATCCATATTCATGTGTAGCACAGAAGCGTGTCGCGTGTTTTCGTGTTCAAAAAAGAAAGTATAATAATGGAATGTGATGAACATCTTAACTTTTAATGGGTACCTATATAGATTAATTCAGTGATAATAACTTTATTAGTACCAAGCTAGTTGTAAGGATAATTATGTGTATGAAATAAGAATAGTGAGTCAACTCGTTTGTTGGGCCGCAAAATACCTATAATGCTGTTTTGACGTTTAATCCCTAAATGAGAAAGTGTTGTCAAGAAAAAAAACCTTAAAAAGTGAACATGCAACGCGTGTAACTGATTTCATATATAATACATAGCACATTCAACGGGTGCACTGGTAGGCGTTGCGACTGCCCCGCACATCTTCATCACAGTTTCACAGTTGCTTCTTGCGCCACCGAGTTGTCTCACTATATTAGCATTTATTACATCGTATGACATACCCGCGCATGTATGTGACGTCCTCCGGCAGCATGTGGAACACGTCATGCGGCAGCGCGGTCCGGCAGAACTCGTGCACCAGCATGAGGTTGTGCAGGCAGTCCTGGATGGACGCCATGCGGCCCACGCGCACGGAGCCCCGCGGTAGGGCGTCGGGGCAGTAGAACGAGATCAGCGCCGCCAGCGCCGTGCCGTCGCACACTTCCTGGAGGCTCTTCAACATCGGCACTTGCGATGTCGACTCCTCCTGAAACGTACGTCCGCAACCTTCACTCCCACCCATCTAGCACCAGGTAATAGATCTAACATCCAATCAACAATATTCACTAACCCGATTTCAATAAGTCTCTATTATCCTTTCCCTTGTTACGGAAAAAGAGGCAATTTAACCACTTTATTGAGTCCGGTCACTGTAAGTCCATCGGGAAAAAAAAAAAATTGCAGAGTAAATTATCGTGGCTATCAAATAAACACAATATAGGGTTATTAGGATTTTTTACTAAATAACAGTCTCTATGGAAAAATCCCTTAATATAATGTCTGCGAAATAAGGGTCCCAATTCTTTGGATAGGGTTCGGGACCAGTACGGGATTTAGGATTCCTTTACGAGTATCTGTGGTCCAGTGTTTTTGGGATTTTAGAAAATGCATTATGGTTTCAAAATTCGCCTAATAAATGTTGATGTTTGTTTGGACCGGGAAAATGTAAGTGGAGTCGTCGTCAATGTCACCTAATTTATATCGTCAATTCCGTTCGTTGTTAGTTGTAAATGTATCTGCTTTTTACCTCGGCCTTATTGAGCGCGGAGCAGGCGGCGTTGATCCAACACAGTATTCCCTCCTCGTGGTGCTGCACCTGCGGTACCGAGCCGCCGAACCTTTGCACCGCAGCAGCCACCCGGTCGGCGGTCACTACCTCCCGCGCGTATAACACCATTAATGCTTCTATCACAGACATATGGGCGACCTGTTATTGGACAAATTCGGAACTTGTTTAATCTAGCTTTGTACTACAGAAGGTAGAGGGGAATATGTAGACATGCGTCCATACTTCGTCAATTGTTAGATACAGGGGGATTTTATGAACCTGTTGAAAATCGAAATATCTAACCAAACATATAAATGAATGTTATACTGTAAAGATCTGACAATGTTTAATTTGGGTAAGTAATCGACATCTAATCGTCACTTAAATTGAATATATACAACTATTGAACATAGCAGAAACAGTCTACGTATAGACATAAAACCTAATACAGGTGACGTTATGCTAAATCGATTATAATTCTGAATGGCGCGTTCGGTTTCAAGAATCGGCATTCGCGGTGTCAATGACAAATGCCAAAAACCGTATATACCCTAGATACCAATACTAGACCGAGCAAGGAACGTCTAAAATTATCGATAAGAGAAAAAAAAATCTGTAGTTTCTTCGAATTGGTACAATTATACCTTTTTTTTTAATTGCCTCCAGATCGAGGGCTATCCATAGAGGGTTCAACCATCCTTGTAGCATAAGCAGTTCTCGAGAGCTAAGGGGGACATTCCCCATATCTATTTGGCCTATAACTTTGGACCCCTTAGGGCTAGGTCAAATTTTCTATTTTTGGCTTGCCTTCAGATCGAGGGCTATCCATAGAGGGGTCAACCATCATTGTAGCATAAGCAGTTCTCGAGAGCTAAGGGGGGGGTCAAAAATTACATTTCCCATTTATATATATAGATATCTCAGAACCGGTGGCTCGTAAGAAAAAAGTATTGATACATTTTATAAGATCTACAATTTTTGTGTAGGGTACTTTTATGATAAAACTTACCGTTTTGCTGAAAACTGCGAAAAACTATTTTGTTTGGCCTTTGACCTCGAATAAAAAATTTTCCACACACGGGAATGATGGGGAACTTTTAAATTTTATTTATAATTATGTTCTGAACAATTTTACTGATTTTTAGCTTGCTGGGACTTTATGCACCTTCGAATGTCTAAATTGACCGGACTAGTATGTAGATGAACATACTAAAAGTCCTCAAGTGCTAAAAAAGATATTCCAAGTTAAAGGTCAACGTTTTCAGTATTTTGGATTTTTTCTCGTAAACGGTGAATTTTAGCAAAAAAAATAGTCAAGGACGAACTTGTAACCTATAAAATTATCTACAATAATGATGCTTCAATTTTTTTTCTAAGTATTACCACTTCTGAGATATTGCGGTTACGAAATGTCGAACGGGTTATATTTTACACGCTTTCCTGCCGCGCTCCTATTGGTTGTAGCGTGATGTTATAAAGCCCATATTACTTTCTTATATTATAACCCTATATACATGAAATAATTGTTCAAATCGATGCAGTAGTTTCTAAGTAATCACGTGGTACCTAACAAACTTTGCCCTCCCCTTTTTGATCCCTTTAGGGGTAGAATTTTGGAATATTCTTTTTTACGTCATAGAAAGATCCCAGGCCCTAAGATTCAGGTTTCTACGATTAGTGGTTTATTATTATTATCGGAATTGACGAGTCATATTTTACACTCCGCTCCTATTGGTTGTAAATAAACAGCAGAACACGTAGTTTGATGTTATATAGACTTTTTTAATTTTTTTAAATGTGTTTTTATACTAAGGAAAGAATTAATAAAATCAAGACAGAAGTGTCTGAGAAATCACATTTTCTCATTCAAACTTGCCCCTACCCTTTTTTTATCTCTTTAAGGGTAAAATTTGGAAAAATCCTTTCATATCGGATATTTATGCAATACAAAGATCCCACGTCTTAAGTTTCAGATCTCTACAAACAGGAATTTTGGAATTTGACGGGCTATAAAATATTCAACAGACAACGGATCTGTTTGTACAAACAGGTTGACAAAACATCAAGTTCCAGCCTTTACGACATAAATTTGTAAAGTAGGTACATATGGCCTAAATCAGTGTTTTTCAACCTTTTTCATGACCCCCACAGGATGTGAGTTTTTCAGATATACGCAGTGGCACTTAAATAGTATATTTGTTTAATAAAGTTATTCCACATTTTTTATATCCCGTAGAAAATTGTTACATACAGAGCATTGATGTTGTGGCATTTGCGTCGGGAACATAAACTTGGAATTGCATTGCTTAAACAAACATCACTATTCACAAAGATAACAGCAATTTCAAAAGTAGTCATTATCATTTTGCATTACTGTGTTATTGACATTGATAAGATTTACCTCCAAGTCTTATCGTTCAACGAAACAAACGATAGAAGGTTTACTATTTATATGTGTACGGTGTAAATAATTTGGTTTTTGTAACGAATTGTTTGTTTTGTTTGTGAATTTGGATTGTTACGTATCTTGATGCTATACTGTTCTGTACCAGATGGTACGGATGACATTGTCGTCGAGGTTTACTTAATATTTGAGATCACCACTATGAATGAGGTGACGCGACTTGCGTCACCTCATTCATAGTGGTGCACAAATATTGCATACTAAAGTTTTCGAGTAAAACTAAGCCGTTTCCATCACACAAATTTAATAAATCTTCTTACTTATGGTTAGTGGGTCACCTGGTGCCGAAGGTCGCCATAGTGTGCCACTTGCTTAATCTAACAACCTTTCTTAGCCTTCAACCTTTCTTAGCTTACAACAATATTTTCTACGATATTTCCCACAGAAACTTTAAAACTTATTATCAATTTTAGATCTCGAAAACGAAACTCAGTTTTTAACTCTCCATAATTGCCACGTCTTCAAAAGCAGTACCTACCTACAAAAAACATGATTTTATGACGACCGATCTTAATTCTATTCCAGACTGCCTTTTATGTCCTTTCAAGGTTAAGCTGTCCTGATATCGTCGTGGTAAATACCGCGGTAATGCATTAATAATGACAGGTCGCCAGGCCGTTACAAACAAACAAGACTATCACGACAACATGTATGGAATACCAATCAACCTTTCGTTGGTGACCGAAAATCGAGAATGAATTCTAATGCTGTATTTCTGATTTGATCCCAATAAAAGCAACATGCAATTCGTAAAATATAATAAGACAAGTTAACATTACAGCACGCAGCCGACTATACGACTATTAATTTTAAGAAAGCGAATGTTTATTTTACTTTTATAATATTGGTTAAGTGAACCGGTTGCGTGGTTTATTTGGTACCATAGAAACGAATTTTAAATGTTGGGTCCACATAGTTGTTACTTACCACCGGTTATTATTAAAATAACGAACTGCTTCATATACATATACGAGTATCAATGAGACCTTTTAAAACATTGGTCGGTAAGAGGTTATAGCAAGGCGAGTGTATTCTAGTACTTAAGGACTCCCACCTCTCCGCCAACGCTCAATAACGGTTCACCAAACATGTAAATTCGATACAATAAACGGGCTCCTGGCCAAATTATACTGGTATCATTCATAACCCAACACCGCAATTATACGAGTAGCAAGCGCGGTGTTGGGTGTCTGGAAGTGACTAGTAAAGGCAATGATTTGAAAGCTTTGTCAAATTGTTCTGGAGAACGGACTAGGGACATTGCAATGTTATGTAGTCTTCCTCAATAAATTAACTCATCATCATCTCAGCCCATTTGACGCTCATTGCTTGGCATAGGCCTCCCCAAAGAGGGAGGAATCCAGCCTACATTATACCACACGCCGGCCAGACGGGTTGGTATTGGGTTTTGTATCGATTTTTCTTTCTCTAGATATTCTTCAATAAATTGACTACTAAACACAAAAAGATTTTTTCAATTCAGCAGAGCCATAGACGACCACATTTCGGCAGTTTCCTTTTTAGTCCCAGGTATTATAGGGAGAGTCTACTGCTAGCCTAATACGGTATCAAATTGTAAGTGAGATTGGATTAGTTCATTAGACCAAACAGTTTGACTCAACAAGTAAAGAAACATGACGCGATGATACACTTTGATTAGTAGAATTATTATTCATACGTTGTTAAATGTCAATGTTTAATAAACATGTGTCTGCACATACCATTTTGAGCGGGTTAGTTTGTATGAGCACCGTTTCAGTGAGTGCGCAGTCAGGCGGGTCGGGCACGTGCACGCCCTTCCTGGCGAACGTCTGCAGAATGTTCCAGTGGTTCAGGCTGTGGTAGTTGGGGTCCGAGTACATGTTCGCGAGCGCCAAGCAGTACAGCTCGGCATTCGCTAGGCCCCCAGCTATCGGTGGCTTAAGATGTTCTTGGTCCTGAAATAAGCAAAGAAAAGGTTTAAACTAATCTATATATATAATACGCCAGTGAAGCCGCTTCTCCTCCTAAACTAAGAGTCGCACAGTCAAGTGTGGCACACCGTTGGAAAGGTCGTGGTCTCAAGTGGTGCGATAAGATTAGAAATTTGACAAAAAGTAAAAAAAAAAAAATATTACTTGCGCAGTTTGCGCTAAGGGTTGCTAGAATTAATTAAAGCGGTTATTCCGATATTGCAGCACCTACAAGTAGGTACCTAGCTAGTTATGTAGAAGTTTCAATATTATTTGCAAACTATAATAATATAGTCCTTATTCCATTCGTTAAATGGCAGTCTAGTTGCGAAACCTATATAGGTCGCTCTGAAATGCGTTTCATGACATATTTTTCATTCTTCATTTGCAAACTTTTATAATATCGTCGACGTAATATAGTCTCGCTGTCTCCTATTTTGTCGTTTATGGCCGTATTTTATATTTCTGCTATTATAGAGACAGCGGGTCTTAATTTATGATATCATTCATTAGATTGGAGTCCGTATGATGATATCATGTACTCCATAAATGGTCTGGCCTGAATTAGTTTGCCATGTGAGGAAATAAAGAATGGATGGAATAAAGAAAGCTCACCAATACTGGCTTATGCATTAAACCTGAGAGTAAATTGAAGGCGGGATAGATCCTACAGGGATTAAACCAGCAATTGGTTTTATTTGCCTTTTGACAGATCAAAAACTACTAGAGTACATTGGACGCACCTATTCTCCCCCCAGAATCGTACTGGATGATTCTTAAATCGTTTACAACTGTACACTGATATTGCAAAAAATCTGTATGTGGTAATGGACAATAATTTATCCTGGATGATTCACGTTGGCGAGGTAAGGTAAGTAAAAGGTGTATTTCACGGTATACACAAAAAAGCCTCCAGAGTTTATGGCCTCTGGATATCAGTCTAACTTGCTCAGTCTATGATGATACTACGTAAATGGATGCTACGGAGGAGCTGTTGGACTTTGTTTTCAATCTCCGTAATTAGTACCACGTCTCGCAATTTCGCAAGGAACTTTAATTGTGTTCCCGTATGTGTTGTACACAAATAATAACAAAATTATTATAACAATGGATGTGTAAGTAGAGATGAAAATCCTATCGTGTAAAAAGAACATAAAGGACAGGACGTCAGAACCAACCCTATTCAACTTATATCACAGAATGGGGTGAACGTGTTAACCTTGGCTGGACAGGTGCGGCTGACGAGACAGTCTGTCACGTCTGTCATGCCGTCTTTTAAATAACGACCTATACGGCATTATTTCAGGTGGAATATTTTCAGTAAAAAAAATGTTTCTACTTGAGTAGTGTCACTTATTACCTTATATTTTCATATATCCATTACTGATATCTGAGATCACATCTTCTTGCAAACATGATATGTAGATACCTACCATTAGACTATAATAATGTAGGTACCGGCTAGACATTTTTTTATACGTAGGTCTCACTATAAGTTTTGCGTAACTTAAAAAAACAACATGTTAAAACCAAAATATTATGTTTATTGCTTTTCAAAATACTCTCCTTTACATTTTAAACATTTTTTCATGCGATCGAACCATTTTTTAAAACAGGAGGACCACAGATCTGAAGGCATGTTTTCTACGTGCTGATTGAACGCTATCACTGCCTCTTCGGAGTTGGTAAAAGTGAAACCTCTCATCAAATCTTTGATTTTGGGGAAAATCCAGAAATCACAGGGTGCTAGGTCGGGGCTATGCGCAGGATGGGTGACGAGTTTTACTTTTTCGGAAGCTAAAAATGACTTTGTTTTGTTGGCCGTGTGAAGAAGCGTTGTCATGACGTAGGAGAACGCGGCTTTTGGGTCGTCGTTCGCGAACTTTTTCTAACACCCTGGGTAAACAAATGGTAGAATACCACTCGGCATTAACACTCTTTTGATCTTCAAGTGGAATTGTACAGCTGAGAAAAAAAACGCGATCATTCTTTTACCAACGTTTCTCGCCTGCCTCACTTTTGTTGGCTTGTTCTCATTTTGAAACACCCATTCACAAGATTGCTGTTTTTTTTCGGGTTCAAAACAATAAATCCACCTTTCGTCTCCTGTGACAATGTCATAAACAGCATTAGAATGTCCGTGGTCGTACTTCAGTAGCATCTGTGAGCACCATTCCACGCGAGCCCGCTTCTGCTCCGCTGTCAGTTCATGAGGGATCCAACGAACTTTCAATTCTTCGTGTAAAATTTTCTGGATTTGACTCATACCAATCCCCAATAGTCCTCGAATTGTCTCATAGGTAATCCGCGGGTTTTCTTCAGTTAACCGCTTAACAGTAGCCACATTATTTTCGTTGACGGCAGTTGAAGGCCGCCCTGCAAGAAATTCGTCATGTATAGAAACTCGACCTCTCTCAAATTCAGCATACCATCGCCTCACGGTGCCCAAACAAGGTGCTTCTCTCCCATAAGCATTTTAAAGACGAACGGCAGTCTTGCGGAGAGAGAGAACTTTTAAAATCATAAAAAATCATCGCTCTAAAATCTTTTCGACTTTATTCCATTTTTGTGATTCAACTTTGATGTGTGATAAAAAAACAATTGACAAATGATTTCCCGCCAATTGTGTTTTTTTATTACTAAGAAAGTTGCAACGTTTAAAAAAATATAACATTCGAAATTCAAATAGTTCCGATTAGCTAGAAGTGCAAAACTTTTAGTGTGCCCCATGTATTCTATGAAAGTTCAGATAAGCCATGTCTGTATGCAGGTATCATAACAAAGATACCAAAACCTACCAAAGCAACTTTGCAAAAATTTATAGCCAAAATAAGTTCCTACTAAAATCGAGATCGGGTTCGATTACACAACTCATTCACACCGTGATTTTGTATTGAACGAATGCGAATCGATAAGACAGTGAAAGTGAAAGCTATCGAGGCCGGCGCCGGTACCGGACACTAACTAATAGCTAAATTGTGCATATTTGTGTTACCACTTCAAGGTCAATTGGATGGTAATTGCAAACTGTAACAATTATTCTTTGGTAAGAATATTGGCACTCTCTCGCAATGGATATGAAACTACGCTTGTGGTGAAGCCATTACTATATTCCACCAATTGATGTCAAAATTAAACATACACAAAAGGACGGTATCTATACTGAATACGAGTACAGTTGTGCCACTTTTTAAACATGATCATCAATCGTCATGTATTTATGTTGCCTAAAATGACGACGAGTTGAGGTACGACAAAACATTTTGCTCGAGTATGTAAGTACAAGGTCCGGACGATTTTGTACCGTCAATTAATTTCCAGCGTAAAAAACGGTTTAGCTTTAATGATTGGTTTAAGTATCTACTGAATAAGTCATCATCCACCGAGTCTTAGTTCAACCCAGTTGGGTTCGGCTTTCCATTCTAATTGCGATGCGGCTGAGCTTCGATATTTCCTGTGAAGCAACTGCCATTTGACCTAAACCAGCTAAACCCATTGGCGATATCTAAGTTCCGTAATCAGACCAGTCGTATTTTCTTTTAAGGCTCCAACTAACCCGTAAGGAATAAATACCTATAATCTTTTCAATTTTAGTATCCTTTGAAAAGGGGCCAAGTCACAAACGAGGATCTCAATACAATTTATTTACATTTCCAATACAGTTCACGGGTGGGGGAGATGTTCGCACAATTTACGCCTTTCTACAAAGACGTGTTTTTGTAGTTTTCTTTAGATGATAACTATAACAAAATATGGCCGCACATTTAAGTGAATGTTACTTCAGCACAATTTATACGATGAAACTTTTATTGTGAGTAACTGCCCGTGACGATTCTATCTTAATAAAGGCAATTCAAATCGTCATAATAACTTGTGTATCCACCAGTCTGTAAGCATTGCAACATTTATATATAGGTGATACAAAATAAATACATTTCAGGAGATTTAAGTCTCATGTCGCAACTTCGTAGAGTTTGCTTACGGCAAGTATTTTATATGTAGCAGGATAAATAATATGAACAGCTCAAGTAATTAGTTATAAACAAGTAATATTTCATTTTTATAATTTTGTTATTGTGGTAATTCAGTGCCGGAGCAAGCAGAGGCTATTTATAAGAATTAATTCAATTGTAACTTTGTGACATTATGTTTTGGGTCTCCGGCTTAGTTCTGTTGCCTGATAGGTATTATTAATTTTATTATTTTGTACATTGATACCTAAAAGGTAGGACATATGTTTCTTTAACATCAAATAGCACCTAAGATGTACTTATATAACATGTTCAGCAATAAAATTATTGATTGATTAATTAAAGAAAAAAAACCGGCCAATTGCGAGTCGGTCTCGCGCACGAAGGGTTCCGTACCAAAACAGCAAAAAATGCATCATTTGATAAAATTTCAACTTTCTAACTATCACGGTTCATGAGATACAGCTAATATGCACATAAATAGGCCAATGCAATGAATGACCAATGAGATAAAAAATATCTTAGGTGCCCGAGCTGACACCTATAATGTTTTTTTATCCCGGAAATGTATTCCTTATGAATTGGAAACGTACACCTACCTACATAATCTAACATTGTATTAAACACGGAGTCCATCGTCATGTAATTATGGTACGACGTCCAATTTCATGTAGTGATTAACTTTCATAAGAAACCTTTGATAGACCACCTATGTCAGGTTGTTCAATATCGAGTATTCGAGATACAGTTGACGTTTAGTCCATGTACAATCTAGACACAGGTCAACGACTGTTAGGTACTATGAATGACAATATTGTGTAGTGTATGCAAGGAGTTCGCACATGTTGTAGTTTAATATAATGATATGATTATGTAATTAATGACTTCCGGGCATTCAACTTCAGACGAGGTATCCGAGTTAAGGCTACGCCTGTAAATCCAAATAAAGGGTACAAGATCATTACGTATGATTCATATCAGTCATCCCTCCAAATTGAATAGTAACTTGAAAAAAATAAACCCGGAATACATACACATTTGTGTACAATAAAACTAGATGAGTCACCACTAAAAGGTAATCCGACGAAAAGAACAAAAGATCACCAGTTTCCCAAAGGCGGAAATGGCAGAGACTATTTATAAAAACGACGCGTCAATTTTACACATTGCTTTCTTTTGAGAGCAACATTCATAGCAATATCTACCTTGTGTCCTTGACATTTCGATTATTTTCCGATAACTACGGTCTGGCTAAATATGGGCTCATTAGAAATGAGAAATATTGCTGACGATGGAAACACATACAAAAATATTTTATTTAAAAATTCTAAATTTTTCAAAAAAAATATTGGAGTTAATTCCATTAAAAGAAAGTTGAGTTAGTAACCCCTTGATACTGAATAATGTTTCATGAATCAAGTCAGGATTTGGTTGGTAAACTTTAAACAAACCAATATATTATTATCCCGTCGTAACCTGTGTTTTCTTTGTAAATCAATTCAGTAAAGTTCAGCCAACTCCAAAGAAACTTTCAATAGAGCATTTGATTGAGCCACCTATTGTAATCGTTCTCGAGTCGGATCACCCACGCATTCAATAAACATTTAACCAATCTAGATATCGGCAAACAATAATTAATTCGGCAGTAAGAATTAAATTATTGGTATTACGAGTTTCACAAGTGAACCGTGAATATCATGCTAAGTATAGGATGGGTAGGTATCATCTTTTTCCACACGAACCAAACCTTAGTAAGATGATACCTATAATTCATAGCACTTTGCGCTTTTTGGAGATAACAATTGCGTTATTGCATTTATATCTGCTTAGCTAGTGCCCGCGGCTCCGTTTGCATCTATTATTATTTTTATTAACGAATACGAGAACAGACAAAAACAGTACAACAACTGAAAGTGATAACTTCACTTTTTCCTGCTATCCGATTTTCGTCTCGATTTATTGGTCATATTTATCAACCGATTTGCATGAAACTTTACACACATTCCTTGCTTACAATGAATAACATTTGAATGATATTTTTTGGATTGGATGACAAATGAAAGAGTAATAAAGAAAATTGAAGAAGAAAAAGAATAAACAAAGCCGCTCCCAAAGTCTACGGTTCTAAGAACCACTGTTTTAATATCACTCAATAAGAAGAAGAATCGTATGAAGAAGATTAATATTCGTACGAGTCTTCGACATACGATTGCTATTTATTTATGTAGTATGTTACAGAATAGATATGAGTGTGGATTGAACAGTAATCGGCCAAACCAGGAAAATAAATACATAATAAATGAAATATATTTTTACTAGTGGTCGCCCGCGTGGTAATTGGGATTTTTTCCCGTTCCCGTCGCGCTAGTGCCTTGAAGATTCGCAAAATGGACACAACCATCAACGACGTCTGCCCTCACGCGTCTGCTCGCGTTCGGGTGCAGCAGCTATGAGCGACCTCACTGGCCCCGCCCCGTTCGCCCGCCACCGCGCACCATGCCGCTGGTCCCGCTGGACCGTAGTATCGCGCACTGGGTTTGTCATCGTCGCTTCCTACTTACTTGACACTTATCGTCATATTTTGAACAATTCACACAATATCTTTATAAATTGTAGCCTATGTGTTATTCTGATGTATAAGCTATATTATTGCAAAGTTTCATTAAAATCCATTCAGTAGTTTTTACGTGAAAGAGTAACAAACATCCATCCATCCATACATACTCACAAACTTTCGCGTTTATAATATTAGTAGGATTTTTAACGCAATCACCATCAAGTTCAATCCACTTTTGCCATCTTCCCTTGCAAGCATTTAGCCCGTTGAAAAAAATGATTCTTCCTTAGAGTCAAAATATGCGTCTACTGCTGCTTTGACCTCGTCAATTGTCAAAAATATTTGACCTCCCAAGTGCTTTTTTAGGTTAGGGAACAGAAAAAAGTCTGACGGTGCCAGATCAGGTGAATAAGGTGGATGCGGTAACAGTTCATAGCCACAGTTGTGAATGTCTGCCATTGATTGGACAGACGTGTGAACACGAGCGTTATCTTGATGAAACAGGACTTTTCTTCTTATCATTCCTGGACGTTTTTCTTTTATTTCCTCTCGTAAACGACGTAGTAAGGTGCAGTAATAATCAGAGTTTATAGTCTGACCCCTTTCAAGATAATCAACCATAATCACACCCTTCGAGTCCCAAAATACTGAAGCCATCACCTTACTTGCCGACAAAATCGACTTAGCCTTTTTGGGGGGTGGCGAACCAGGTCTTTTCCACTGTTTTGATTGTTGTTTTGTTTCCGGTGTACAGTAATGAACCCACGTTTCGTACATAGTAACAAAACGATTCAAAAAATCACATTCATCAGCTTCAAATAACTCCAAACAGTCGCGTGCAATAGTCAATCGCATCCTTTTTTGCTCAACTGAAAGCAGTCGCGGAACCCACCTCGCAGACACCTTGTGGAAACCCAACACGTTGACTATTACGTTTTGAGTACATTCATGAGAGATGCCTATAATCTCGGCTATCTCTCTAATTTTCAATCTGCGGTCTCCCATAATTTAGTCGAGTATTTTTTTAACATTTTCGTCAGTAGTGGACTTCGAAGGCCTTCCAGAGCGGGGTTCATCTTTCACACTCTCTCTACCACGCTTGAATTCTGCTATCCATTTTTTGACGGATGAATATGAAAGAGCGCAATCCCCTAATGTACTGACATCATGGATGGCTTTTGATGGCAGCCCCTTCTTATGGAGGTACTTAATGACGGCACGCTGCTCGATTTGCTCCATTTGCGGAAATGATGTCAGATTGCTTTGTTAATAAATTTATAAAATTGAAACTAATTATCGCACACGTTCAAACTTCACACAATTAACAGGTCTGAACTGAACTATATAATGTGGGTAGATTTGATTTTTAGAACTAAATGGATCAGTGTTAGGCCGACTACTTTTCACTCCACACTCGTATCTATATCTATTTATTATTTTGCTTTCCACAAATTTGAATAACCCAACATATTACTGATTATGCCTACTAATAACATGATTATGTAATCTAAACCTTTATTATGTGTTTTACAATAGACATTTCGCGCCACGAGAATCATTTCTAACAAACCTTAATATCTTTTTGACGTTTAGTACTACGAATGAATATTTTAATCCCGGATTAGTTGAGTCCTGGTGTTCAGAACAAAATTACGAAAAACACTATAGCTATATCAATAGAAAATATCAGATGCCTAAGCACGAATTTATATTCGATCCAAATATAGTGGTCCTTGAACTCGTTCGCAACAACAATCCTTAATGGACATCCGTCGTAATCCCATACACTGAATAAATAAACTGCTTCTTAGAAATTAGCTGGCTTATTATAACCTTAATTTTTCATTATGATTAGGTTCCTCGATAGGTACGTGACCCACAACTGTTATAGTTCCTGCAATGGAACTAGCGGCCCAGTGAGCAACTTTATTCCAAATTAAGTGTTTTCCCGAGATTAAAAGTAGCCGAAGTTACTCCTTACAACATCAGCTATTTGCCAGTGAATGTTCCGTAGTCGATTAACAAGGCATTTTGACACACGTGGTATCCAAAAACTGTCATCATCTCATAAAACCAAGACGGTCTAACATTGTATGATCAAGACTAAAAGCAGTACACCAAAATTGACAGTAAATACAAGTCATACCTTTGTGCATTTTTTTAAGTTTTAATCACAGTCTTTTTTGGTTTAGCAACTATCCATGACTAAGTCCCTTTGACCTGCCTTTGACTGCTATACCAGCACAATTATTACTTTCCACCACTGAATGTTCGCGTGCCACTAGTAACCAAGTCGAAACAACTGTAGCAGCCTGGTGCGGATCAATATTATACCATGCTCAGACTTAACTTTTGTTTCAAGGGCGGCCTTATTGTATCACATGCTTACAAGGCAGACAAATGGGTAACTTCAAGAGGGATCAAGTGAGAATTTATCCCAATGTTACTTGCTGTCCAATTTTTCTTTGCATAACATCCCTCCATTTACCATATTTTAATATAAAGGTCGATGAAGGAACGTTAAGGCCAGCAATCAGGATTACATATCTATGGCCATGTTAAACGGCCTATTAATTTGAAAGGGGCGTTCACAACAGCAACTCTTTTCTAAATTATTAGTTCAAAAAATATTGTATCATCAATCTGTCTCAAACAGAAATGTATTTGCACAAAACATAATATATTCCTTTGGTCATTCCATAAATGGTAATCAAAGTTATGATAATTGCGTTCCCAAGACTTGTAGAGCGAATGGTTGATTGAAATTAAAACTTTATAACAAATAACAAGTTGGCATGACAAGCAGCTGCAGGCAGGCAGGCAACTTTAAAAAATAATTAGGTGGCAAATTCATTTTTAATGGACTCATACCGCTTCATAAGCAAAAACTTGTTACAGAGGGCTTTGAGAAAAATAATCTCGGGAAGGTGAAGGTCGTAGACGATCGCTCTTGACCAGATTTCTTCTGTAGAATAGTGGGGTTTCCATTAAAACAAAAACCAGCAATTTTTTTGTATCATCTTGACAATCTTAAAAGGAGTTTGTCCTCAGAGAAAAAGAAAGGGATTCACAGAAGATGCATTACGTAATTCGGTTATCAATGACAAGAGTGTTTATTTTCTATAGTAAATTTTATAGACGTGTTACATAACCATAAAAACAGCCATACAATTTATTGACGATAGTTTCTAAATCTAACACTATACATTACAGGTAATCTTATAAAACTATATAAATACACAAACTTAGATGTGTTTATTATCTTTCATGAGCATCGAGAGTAAATGAAATTATGTTTACAAATGGGGAGAACCAGCATTGCTTTTCATATAGTTGAAACGTAAACACACTACAGTACCCGAAATAATGGAAATTAAAGCGGAGATATTTATGTTTAAACGTTGACCGTGATTGGGGCTAACGTTCTTTTATCGGCACCAAAAGATCGTTGCTTATAAAATTAAATGAGTGTTTACAAAACAGTGAGTGTAGGCTTTCTAACACATTTGCAGCACGATAGGGCGATATTTTTTTAATATTTACTCACCGACGCGGGATAAAACCCTTTCCCAACGACGCGGGATTTTCATCCCGACCCAACCCCGAAGAGGCCGCACAGGTGGCCAAAGTCCGCCGTGCGCCACTGGAAATACCTCCTGGTTACCTGGCTACCAAAGACGGCCGGCGTAGGAGAAGCCGGAATTAAAAAAAAAGTGTTAACTTTTCAGACGAGCTCTTTTTAGGAAACGTTCCTTTTTTTTAACAAAAATATAATTTCATTCCTTGGTGTTCCTGATCTGGAATAAAGAGGTATTATTCCTAGAACGAACAAATTACATATTTTTGTACTCTGTGCGGTAGGTAAATTCACGAATATTTTCTCTAATCGAGATCTATCAAGCACCTTAAGCTTGTTTAATTTATTAGAGTGCTCATGTGTATATTCTGAACTAAAACAACACTGCCTTGTTTCATTCGCCCCCTTGTATCATTAACTAAAGAGTGCGTGTTTATAACATCTTTTAACATTCTCCGGTGGGGTGGTCGGTAGTGCATCGGATTCTCCGGAGTCTCGGGTTCGATTCCCGGGTCGAATCTATATTTGTGTGAACCACAAATGTTTGTTTCGGAGTTTGGGTGTTTTCTATGTATAATTTATGTCAGTGTTTAGAAATTACTACAGCGGCTGGCACGTAAGATTTTGTTGCCTTTCATCAACATTTCATCGCCAGGCAACGGGTTTCAAATTTATTTTTCAAAATTATAATGTAGCTTCTTATTTTATTAAATTATTTCGGCCATTTTGGATATAACCCACTTTCTAGTGTCCGGTGACGGCAATAGGATTGCCCCCTATTTACGCGGGACTAAAAATACTGACAAATTGTGGGTGTGTAACGCGCCTCCGCCTACCCCTTTGGGGATATAGGCGTGATGTGTGTGTGTTAAAAATATATAAGTATGTTTATTAGGAATTGTTATTTATTTCTAAGTGTGTACTTTGTATATATATGTATAAGCATTTGCGATATTGAATTCCATAGTAGTGACTATTATTGTCAAGGTCCGTATTAAATTAGTATAAACTTGGAAGTTAGTGATTAGAACTTGTTTGCTTTGTAATCCTTAATAATCGTGTTTGGAGACTTGGATTTAATCTCCGTGTTATCCATTGATCACTCGATAGTATAGGACCCTAAATAACGTTCCTTCCAGGGCTACTGCTTAGTAAAACCTTATCAAAGGTCCCGTTTCTAATCAACTCTCCGTACCTCCTTATTACTAAAATTACCACCAAAATTTTTATGATTTATACCTATATTACACCTGTACCGAAAGTATACACTGTACTGAAAGATCTTCAGATTAATTTAAATAACGGAAACCGAAGTACACTCGTGAACTTCTGTATTCAAGTTCAATTACGAAATATTGTGTTATGGTTATAAACCATTGAATGAATTACTATGGAAATTTTAGATTATGTTTGGGCTTTCGGGTACTGTCCATTTTTTATTTTGAAAAGGTTTGCATATACGGAATTTAAATTATTAGTTCCTGGAAAACTGGTAACTTTGACTGTATGATTGTCCGTCACGCTTATTTATTGAACTGGGGTTTATTTAGTGTTTTTAACTTCTTTTTTCCCAATAATAGTATTTCCATAGAACTTCGATATCACCCATATGGTATTCGCTTCACGGTAAATATAGAATTTCAGCCGCATTGCAGTTAGACTAGGAAGCCGACCCCAACCGATCCGGGATGGGAAAAATGGCTCGGTGGATGATAAATAGATTCCCATCGGGTATTGAAAAACAATTCCACGCATGTTGCAAACTGTTAGCTAGTAACTTATAAATAGGAAGATTTATCAAAATTATTGAGGCAGAATTCGCAGGATTCAGGTAGGTTTTCTAAATACGATTTCAATAAACTGCAATTCTTACCTCATGGTCCCTATAGAACGGCTCCTGAAGGTTGTCCGGGACTCTGTTGTTGAACGCCTTCGATAACAGCCACTTAATTGATGCCCGTTGTTTTGACTGCAATAAAAACCAACATTTATTAATATTATTTTATAAGAACGTATAAGTTATAGAAAGGTAAAACAGAAAATAGATATTTTTTTTTTTCAATTTTTAATATTGTTGGACATGCTTACACAACGTCATCTAGCCCAAACTAAGCTATAAGCTAGTGCTATAGGATCTAGACAACTGATAAACATACTTATATATTTCTAAATACATACATAACATAAATAGAAAACACCCAAACTCTGAAACAAACATTTGTGTATCACACAAATATTGTATTCGACCTGGGAATCGAACCCGAGACTCCGGACTCGAGATCCGATGAACTACCGACCACGCCACCGACGCAGTCGTTCGTATTCTAATCGCAAGGAAATATGTAATTTTGTTTTTATTTATTAAGGCAATCAAATCATCAGTTTTATTGTTATGTAATAGTTTTTTTTAATGTATCTTCACCACTACGATTAGAATGTTCGGGATATTTACCATGTAACATTATTTTATCGAGTCTCCGATATTTCACCAGTTCACCGCG
The DNA here is from genome assembly GCA_963556515.1 of Nudaria mundana. Classification (NCBI taxonomy): domain Eukaryota; kingdom Metazoa; phylum Arthropoda; class Insecta; order Lepidoptera; family Erebidae; genus Nudaria; species Nudaria mundana. Next base: position 21,528,814 of record OY748291.1, on the reverse strand, counting down.
TGTGGATGAGACTAATTTAATGTCCAAATATTTAAGTGAAACTCCTTATTACCCTTTGTATCTAATAACATGGAAATAATAGCCGACAATTCAAGACCACAATGTCCTGATTATGAGTAAGTAATAACGTTCATAAAGTAAAAAGTACATCAGAGACATTGATCATTGATATATTGCAGCGACAGAGTGATGTCTCGTTAACGTTGTAATAATTGCTAACAGCACTGAGAGTCCATAGAGCCAGTAGGCCGTCGATTGCCACAATTATTGTAAACTGACAACCGTTGGCACGTTATGGCTACGTCCGCTTATTGTGATCGACCTGATCAATAAGCTAAAACGAGTCCTTGTCCTAATTTGGACGCTGCACTATCATCTGTGTTGTTTGAGAATGACAGTTTTATTGGTTGCAATTTATACCATAGTCAAATATAACAGCCCATAATAATTTACGCAGTAAGACTGCATACACAACGTCTTCACATTTCAAATTTATGTTCCACTAACCGACGCCCGCGGTTTCGCCTCCGTAAAATAGTTATATGGATCCTAATTCCCGTGAGAATACATTCCCAGGATAAGCCTTAATTACACCTTATTACATCAGCTATCTGCCAGTAAAAGTTCTTTTAAAATCGGTCCAGCGGTTCTAGAAATTAGCGGTAACAAACAGACAGCCCGACGGTCTACTAAATTGACCTTAGAACAGATAAAAACCCAGTTCAACCTAACGGTCCGATTCAACCAAAATAAATTTATCCTTTTAGAGTTTTCGAAACGAAAATCTCTTATACAACAGTAATGTCCGTGCGTCCGTAAACCACTTTCAACTCGAGAACGGTAATAGCTAGATACTCGGTGTAAACGCCAATCGACTCAGCATGGTCAAAGACCTCTGAAATGTACTTGACCTTTGACCTCTGATCTCAAGGTCAAAACGAGGTCAAATCGAGAACGGTAATAGTTAGAGACTCAAGACCAGCTGCAATCAACTCAGCATGGTCAAAGACCTCTGAAATGAACTTGACCTTTGACCTCTGATCTCTAGGTCAAGGTCAAGGTCAAAACGAGGTCAAATCGAGAACGGTAATAGAGACTCAAGACCAGCTGCAATCAACTCAGCATGGTCAAAGACCTCAAAGTGATGTTGAAATTTTATTTTTTTTGTTGAACTTCATGTCATGTGACATTTTTTAGATTTTATGAAAAAACTTTCGAAAACTAAAATATATGGCAAATTTTTGCCATGTTTTTAACTTGTTTTTTGTCGGTCCTACGTCCATTGACGAGCGTCTCTGGTGAGCTCGCAGGGAATTTCCAGTGGCATCAATGTATCCTAGATGTTAATCGATCTCTTAGTAACAATATTTTAATTTCCTATCAACAAAGAGGCCTTGGAATTTAACTAATGTGATCATTGGTTGAGGGTAATTTGTTATGCATTACCGCCGATCAAATATCTTTTATAGTGTAATCGAAATCAATTACTGGGATTACATACTAATACGCTCAACACTTTATATTAAGCCTGTACGCAGTTTTAAGAAGAGGCAAATGCGAATAATATAGGTAATCGTGGGTGCCTTGACCTCTAAGAGTTCCATTGTTAAAATAATTAGCCTTCATAAAAGCTTAGTATGTATGACCTAGGTGTACGAAATTTTGCACTTTTATTTGCGCTTTTTATTTATTTTATTTTTTTACTACTAGGTACATACACAGTAGGCATGGAATGAAATCACAATAACGGTTATAAATCACGTGATTTCACCAATCATAGATCACTGCAGCGACTGGACTGGGAACTCACGGCGATTGTAATTGTAAACAGTGATTCGTATCGTATCGCAGTTCACACCGTTCTTTCGTGACTGTGAAGTGAACAGTGAATGAACACTAGTGAACAGTGATTTGTATCGATATCGTATGTATCGCAGTTACCGTTCTTCGGTGACCATTAATGCGTAACAGCTGAGGAACCGGGTGCGACAGAGATAAACATATTTTTATGGTGTACATATGTTGTAAATGTTGTTATGGTTAATTAAAGTAAAAATGAATCTTATTTTATTGTTTCGTTACAAAATTTATTTTTTAGGTACGCATATTTTCTTAAGATACGAGTATAATATTCCTTCATCCCAAAATATCCCGGCCCGTATCGTAATATCCCGGCCCGTATCGTAATACGGGCCGGGATATTTGGGCGGTTTTTATTTTTGTTTTGTTCAATACGAATAAAATTGTATTTGTGTTGCAGGTAGACCACAGATTAGATAAGAGATTTGTTGAAGACGTCTCGCCTCTTTCAAAATTGACACAGATATGATGGATGTCGTCCAACTTTGGATTACCAAATGGATTGAGATCCATTGATCGCTATATACTATGTAAATAGAAAGACATCGATCAAATTCCGATTTATCTGGGCACAAAACATTCGAATGTTGAAATCAGTAACTTTTGTCTATGGTTGAAATCTTAAAAAACAAGTTATTTATATAAAAACGTTTCCCCCATAGAAATAAATGTTTTTTGGTTTGGTACACCTGTTTTCATGATGAATATGTATTAAAGAGCTAAAAGTGAAGTGATATTTTATCCAAATAAACCAGTCAAATAATGAAATTTCGGTGTCCCTTTTTTACTCTATGGTGAAACATATTTTTACTCTATGGTATTGTCCATGCTTAACCCCGGCTCCACACATTTGTCCCAACGTCGCTTGGTATTGGTACAATCATTAAGTACGTAAAAATATCCAAAACTAGACCGTACCAGTATGAAATTAGGTTTATTTTTTATACGTGCTTGACGTGAGACTGAACAATAAAAGTTGACCTAATGGATGAAATACACGTAACGGCATACTTGTGCAAACCTAGTATAAAATTGGGTGTGCGCAAGTATACTGTGACGTGTATTTCATCCATGAGATTCCTAAACGCCAGCTCCACACGTTCGTGCCAACTTTGGCGTCAATTGCATTGGCCCAACGTGTAGATCTAGGAAATGGCATTGGCACCAACGTTAAGGCGAGCGTTGATAGTTGACCGTCTAAGAGGAATCTGCGCCCACGTATTTGATCCGTCCACGTTTGCGCACAATATAGAATAAATTTGGACTAGTACTGAAACACATCAGAGCAATTTAGATTTCTGCATCAGATATCTTCACATTGGCCGGCCGCTACGCCAAATTTATAGGCACATTCGCATGTACCAATGTTGCAAACCTATAATTTTTTCAGTCAACAGTACAGTAATAATAGCATAACCTCGATTTCACGCACGATTATCACTAGGAAAATAGAAATCACTGAGCATATTATTTGTCACTACTACTCACTGGTTTTTTTTTTATTTTTATTACACACTGGTAGACAAATCACGGCATGTGATTAATTACTGGTGAAATCACCGTGACTGGAAATAATAATATCGTGATATTATCGTGATTTTAAAATCACAATCATTTCCATGCCTAATACACAGACATCAGATCGCTTATATGCTAAACATCAATTTGTCCAAGTCAAAACTAGGGTCACATTACACACTATAACTTAAACTGGTAGGTAGATATTTTTTAAAAGGTTGGTAAAATACTAAAGAAACATGTTGACTGTTTCGGTGAAGTAGTGTGTGATTAAGTATTCTATCCTAATGAGAGCAATGAATCTACATTATTTATAAAGAAAAATAAATACTGTGTCAAACACAATTTATAGAAGTTATTCGGAAAATCATAGCATCATTTAAAATAAGAGTACAAACAGTAGCTTTACCGCAAAAGTGATTCTTACAGACAATCTTTAAATAGACAATGAATTAAGAGCTTGTGCTATCGATCTAGACGACTGATAAACATACTTATACATTTCTAATACATACATAACATACATAGAACCAAACATTTGTGGATCACACAAATATCTGATTCGACCCGGGAATTGAACCCGAGACTCCGGAGTCGAAAGCCGATGCACTACCGACCACGCCACCGAAGCAGTCTAAGCAATTACTGGAATTAAAAGGGTAATGTCACTAATGTCCCAATTATTTATCACTAAAAAAGATGAATTTGGGATCAACAGTCTAGTTGCATTTTAAGAACTGTAAAACCTAACCGTAGGTAGTCCAAATTGCTCCTAACAAATGAAGGCGAGATGCAGGGCCTTCCGCTGGGGTATCATCCCATTAGACATGCATTTGTGAAAGCACGCACGCGACCAATCTTTCTCCGTATAATTAATTTACTGTAAACTATTACTCAAGAGTGTTTAGTTGAACATGCCAACGAATTACCCTGAGAAATCCGTTAGCATTATGCTTCTAGAATTTTAATAACAGGTTGGTAACAGACACGAACTACAATTTTACGTCTTCGTAGATTTCCACAGATAACAATAACGCATACTCATATCCTATTTTATGAGTTCTCTTTTTAACTGACTTGAGAAAAGGTATCAGTTAGTTGGGAGATGGACGTATTACTATTATTTTTTTATTTATTTATTATTACATTTTATAGCTAATAAATTTATCCTGTAAACCTACATAAGTTTGTGTAGGATAAACCGTATGGGATGTAGGATTAAAAAAAACAAAAGGCAAACAAAATTCTGTTATAGAGTTTCCTCCTACTTCTGCTCACTTTTTCCACACAAACCATGATGGTTTGCAATTTGTCTACAATTGTTGTTTTAAAAAATGTTTTAATTGGTTTTAGTGTGGGAAGTAAATCAAAATATTTTCTTCGCCCGACCATGGTCAGTCATGGTCGCTGGTAAAATCTCAATGGAAAGTTCAATTATGACCTTTAACTTTAAAAAATTAAATACTTACAAATATGTGTACAAGCCGTGAAGCGGCAAAATTTTTAATTAAACAATTAATTAAATAAAGAAGTCTAAAACACTATCTGGTTTGTTAAATCCATCTAAAACTAGGGTCGGCAACCCAGTCAAGGTCACTTCGTGGCCTAATCCATCTAAAAACTCGGAGTCAAGAACCTTGTAACAGTCAGGGTCAAGAGTGCCAGAGTGAAATATATTTGATCTAATAAATCTACTAGTAAGTATACCAATAAGGTTTTAATCTCTTAAGATATTTGAATCCCCAACAAGTCATGAGGGTACAACAACATGAACTATGGAAACTAAAGGTACAGAGTATATGATTACTGTAAGTAGTCTGTGATTATTGTGAAGGGTGCTGATGCTTTAGTTAAGAGTAATGTTAAGTACTGAATGACCTAAAATCGGCCGGCAAGATTTATTTTTTATTATTTATTTATTTACCAAAAACAATACATGAGATGATCTTAAAATAATTTACAGTTAAAGACAATGAATAAAAAATAAAGAAAAAAAAAAGAAAATAAAAAAAAAAATAAAGAAAAAAATGACACACCAAAAGAGAAACCCTGGCACCCACTTTAAGAGTTAACTTGTGTTGTGGGATACCAGGCCCCACAGATTAAGATAGATAAAATATATAAAATATTTAAATTAGTTTGTGTGTGTGTGTGTGTGTGTGTGTGTGTTCGCGTGAGTTAGTTACATCGGTTACAATATTGATATGGTGAGAAGGTCTTCAACCTCCGTATAGCCTTGACCCATCAACCATTTTGATACTTCTTTTCTACACTGAACTCGGAGCAGGCCGTACACGTTGCAGTTCTTATGAGCCAATTTATATAAATGTCCACCGAGAACCCTAAAATGTCGAGCCGCTAATGCAGTCCTATGATATTCACTATCACATATCCTTTGCCGACGACGGCGACGTCTATTTGTGACACCTCAGGATCGTACACGAGAGAACAATGCTTCCGTACCACAGATTCGAGCACAAAGAGCTTCCTAACAATCTTCGAAAAGTTGCGCTGTGTGATAGCGTAAAGGCTTTGAGAGCATTACTTTTAGGACCACCCTCTGCGCTCGCTCCAAGGCGAGCATATATGTTTTAGCTGCACCTCCCCATACAACAATACAGTATCCCAAGATAGACTGACCCAGAGCAAGATAAACTGTCCTCATAGTATTATGATCAGCAGAATGACGCAACTTTTTAAATATATAAATTAATTTGCGCATCTGGCAGTCAGTTGCGTTATTTGACGGGACCACTTCAGGTGATTATCTATGTAAATTCCCAAATACTTCACTTCCCTAGACCTATTAAGAGTGGTGCAATCACAGTGAGTCGCGAGTGAACATGAGTGAGCTCTAAGAGCGAACGGATTAGATGGCTGAGTCACATTTGTGTGTGAGAAGGTTAGATAGGTAGTCTTGTCAAGATTAAGTGTCAGACGATTAATGTGCGGCCATTGCATAACATGACTTAGGGATTTCTAAGCACGATCGAACAGTACTCGCCAGTCCCTACCACGAACGAGCAAAACGGTATCATCCGCATATGTCACTATAGAACAATCCGGCAAGGTAAGCTTACATAGGGAATTAATATATAATAGGAAAAGCGTTGGACCGAGCACGGAACCCTGCGGCACACCAAAACTAACAGTAGCACTGTCACTCAGCAATGAATCAATCCTAACACACTGTGATCTGTCTGTAAGGTAATCAGCAAAAATAGAGAGGGCCTCACCACGAACGCCAAATTTTTCCATTTTAGACAGCAGGTACGGTACCGAGACAGTGTCAAAAGCTTTTTTGATATCAAGGAAAATACCCACGCATTTCTGGCCCGCGTCAAGGCTGTGAAGATGAAACCATATCAAAGAGTTGCCATTAAAAGAACCCTTTTGAACTAAAATAGATTTCGTTATTCAAAGCGGAAACATTATAGAAAATGTACATGCACATCACAGAACAAGATAAAAAAGAACGAAGATAAGACCTTCCACTTTGATGGCAGTAAGTTAAGGTAGACAAGCACCAAGGAGAAAATAAAGTGGGCGAGAAGCGGAGTATCAATTACTGAATCAGAAAGTCGACAAATCATAAAGCTGATAGGTCGAGCACGTGCCGGGGCGGCGCCATAAGTGGCGGTGGATAAAAATAGCTTGTATGCATAGTGACACTCCCAAATCGGAAGCTATTTGGACGACAGATATTGCCTCTCCACTGCTACAGGAATAGAAATACGCTAATCAATATACTTAACGAATTGTATACTGTGAACGATAAAAAATGAACATTTTTGTTGGTTGAACTGTAAAGATTTATCATGCATGTTCAAGACTTAGGTATGTTAGCAGTCTAATTTTGTTCACTAATTCCGTAAAAGGAACAGTGCCGTGGGCGATTCCCCGAAAATGAAAATCAATCAAATGAAATGATATGACTATACATTAATTTCGCAAAGCCTCAGAAATGACCAAAGCGTACAAAACACGTTTGAGGTCATTTCTAAATAGAGAGACAGTCTACTTCACCGGAAAACCAACACAAGCGGACCTTCCTGTTTTTTTTTTTTAATTTTAATTACTCGTAGTACTCTTAGGATTTCATTCATCGGGTAGCTTGAAAGTTATTTTGTTTTCTTTTGATGTCTAAAATTATTTATAAATGAAATGTAATTAGTAATAGTCTCGTTTTAATTACTAACGGTACTATTGTTATTTTTTTAAGAGTTCCATTATGAAGTCACAAGTCGTATATTCAAGCCCAGATTGGTCTGGTAGCAACACAGAATCAATCATTTAATTTGAATGGCACGCGTTGGCGTATAATATCGTCTCGTTGGCAAATATGAATAGGTTACCTATTTTACCTAGTTACAAGATTGAGGCTGGACAGATAGAAATCACGAATAACAATTGTGACTAATGAGAATTTGAATCTATTCTGAAACCCCGATTTCTAATAATAAGGCAGTTTCAGCAGATGGCGATGTCTTTGTAGTTTTTTAATATGGGTACAGAATTAAACACAATTTCTAAAAAGAAATTGTTGGTATAATATCGTCGGCTGCGGTCGAAGTAGTTCAGTTGATCAAAGCATTACCCTTAAATGAAACTGTCAACTGACGCTGCAGGCTGCAGTGTCCCTCCCCTAGGTCTAGGAGGATCAAGCCTAAATTTTTTACTGTAAAAATTAAACACGCAATATATTTTTGGCAGGTCTTAAATCAGGATAAAAATGGTTTGGTACGTATTATAATATCCATGCCCAAAGACGAATGTCTGTGCATAACAGGTGTAGTTATGGACTGATTAAATAAGGCGGTATTGCGAAGTAAATGAACCACTTGAATTTTTGTCGGTGCACCTTGATCGAGTTCTAAATAAGTCTACCAAGAATAATTGATAAGTTAATAAATTCACACAAGTGGAACCGTTTACAAAATGGTGGTTGTGTGTCGATTCAATACAAAAGTATGTTATTACTTCAATTGTACGTTTGAACTGTTAGAAACGGTACACATAATAGTGTTCACAGATGATACGCTATTACTTGAATACTAGGTCTACAACAGACAGCCGTTGTGTTAGCTCACACGGAAACAATACATCATTTTGTTATTAATGGCGATTGATCCTTACTGGAGCATTTAGAGCCTAACTTCTTCTATCTGTACACTGGACACTCGAAATATAAATACACCCTATTAAGTACCCCAATGTATGTAGGTAAGGTACACAAATACAGTACTGAAATTCCGTTAATCTACACTAAAGGATATTTTACAAGGAAAACAGCCGTAATACAGAATAATTAATTAATTAATTAATTCCTTAGTATGGGATGGGGCCTCTGTACTTGTTTTTTTGTTGTCAATAATCTTTTATCTGTGTCTATTAGCAATGTGAGGAAGGTAAAGAAGTTCAAAGGCGTCATCAATGAATTAACGTAATCATACGCTGTGACCAAGGTAATGTCTAGACTGCCGTACACTTTAATTGCTTGGACAAGAGTAGTCTACATTTACTTACAGTTCTTTGCAGTGTTTGAAGAAGTTTCAGAAACGGACCTCTTACAAGAATTAAAATGCTTATTTATAGGTTTCGCTCGTTTTAAATAGTTTCCTAGTCATTATTTTCCACGGTAACATACCCGGAACAAAAATTTACCTAAATTACTCCTTAAAACATCAGCTATCTGCCAGGGAAAGTACCATCCCAGTCCGACCGGCCATTTCAGAGGATATCCGAAAAGACGGACCAGAGAAAATAAAATGGAAAATATTTTCATAGTAACGTACCTACACGAAATGCTGTTAATTTGAAATTAGAAACAGACATTTCAATTTTATATTTTGTAAACATAATTATGAACCTACCTCTGTATGTATTTAAGAGTATAGTAGATAGATAGATTAAATATTATAATACTACCGAATATTATACTCGCCTGACCCGGACAAAGAGCGCCCATATTAACTATAGCTCAGCAATTACATAACAATAGAACATTGCTGTAATCACAGTCTAAACACGAAGTAACTTCCGAGTATGCAAAACGCTTCATAATACGTAATTAGCAAGTAAATACATTCTACATAAAACTGAATACTTAAATACTAGGTGTTGTTGGCCTTTAGCTGTATTACTTAGAAGTGAGTTAGCAGTAAAAATTATAAGACTTTATAATAACCTATACTGTATGAGGGTAAGGACTTTTCAAAACGGGTTGAAATAGATGTGGATCGGTAATTGAGAGTCCGATTCCGATGCGTCGAAACTGGAAAGGTTAGCAAGCACCTGCAACCCACGCGAGGGTCTGAGGTCGAGTACCTACATTGAGCCGCCTCGCCCCCACAAATTCGCCGACAAACTGTCTTATAGCTCTCAACTGCTCTGAACCATTGGTGAAACCAAGATGCAAAACTATCCATGTGACGCTCACCTTTTTTTTTTTAGTATTATATCAATACTGAGGCGGCTGGTTTCTCTACATAAGAATTTGTTTAAGTTAAACAAAATCGTTAACAAAAGCATATTCAAGATAATGAGCATTTTTATAAAATAAAAAAAACACATATTTACAACTCAAAGCTGATTGAACAGTTATCAGTTTCAGTGCAGCATTATTTTTCAGTGGTTCTCAATAGGTCAGATGGCTTCTGGACACATTTAAATTGGTCTGGATAAACATCTGTTAACATAACGTGCATGCAATATGTATGCATTTGCATGATTTTTGTTTTAATATTCGCACCTTTTCACATTCAACCTTCACCTGTTTCTCATTAAAAAAACATACCAATACAAACGTAAACAAAAATACTATTTCAAGATAACATAAACTAATGAAACAAAGAGGATCACGATTATCTTTAATGGTGTCACGATGTTTTGCCAATATCCAACATGTCTGACAAAATGTGATTCACTGCGGACCAAATTTGGAAGGCATTCAAGCAGGCATGACGGCGCGTGAAGAAAACGTAGGTATAGTTAGTAACATATTATGTACACACTAACGAGAAACTAACAACTGCATTTAATTCTAAATATTGTTAAAGGTTACTTAGTTAATAGATGCCTATAATTGGCATTATAGGAAACAAATAGCTCAAAGATCAGTCCATAAATTGAGATGATCTCAACACAAAAAGTACATTAGACGCCAAGAAACGTAATAGAGAATCGAGACGTGCCCAGCATTTATGTACAGAGCCATAAACGCACAACTCCTTATAAATTCAGAAAACCCTCGATCGACAGGAAGCACGAAACACCAAGAATTCGTAGACATACAAATTAATTTCATTCGTGTGAGTTCTTTCTACAGCAGAGATACGTGCTATGGAGCGATGTTAGAGCAATAGTACTCGAATTACAAAGTTTTAGATGGTTTAGCATGTAGCGGAACTAATGGAACTCACAATTAGTTTTGCGGTGCAGGAAATAAGAAATGATTTGCCCTGCTGAGTCACACAGAGCCACCTGACCGATAGTTAGTCAGACTATTTCTGGTTAAAATGGTAGACGAAAAAAACACAATCGAAGATAATTATAGGCAGTCTGTGGCTGTTAAATTATCGTGTATTTACCTGTTGAACTAAGGACCGAGGACATAACACAAATGACGTAGTACAGCAAAAATGTCAACAGATTGCTGGTAATACAATGAAGTCATAACTAAAGTGGCCGTATACCTCTACAGATTTATTTAGCCCACGTGTATTACTATACTATAAAGTGTGTTAGTTGCGTATATTTGTTATTTTAATAGGTCCAAAAGTTTCTCCTGACCAATGGAATGTTAGACTAAAGTAATTTAAGGAAGGGCCACACAACCGTTAAATTACATTGACAAATTACTTATATTGGCCTTCTTACAGCCTACGCTGATATACCACAGCATTGTCAAGGCGAACACTAGTTTTACAAGTTTGTGGGAAGAAATTGCCGTTCTTACTGGTACAATATAAAACTTCTTACATAAAAATTTACTACTGAGAACTGACTAGTTATCTTAGTTTTAAAACAATCTAAGTTTGCGTCAAAGATAAAAAGGTTAAATAAAGATAACCTATCAGAAAAGTGTGATCTATCAGATATTTCTAATAAAGATGCTTTGGTAATTTTGTCGATCTTTACTCAATTTGTGCCTCAACTTTAATAAAATATCTCTAGAAGTCTAGACTAAAATCGTCGTATATCGAGAAAGTATACATGGCGCCAGCGACCAGCAAAACCTTCGTCATCTAGCATATAATATAGGCATTTCGTAACGATAAAACAAGAATAAAAACAACGCTCGATTGATAAGCACACCAGAATTCACTACTGTACTATTACACTAATAGACATTATAAGGCACATTACGTCAGAAGACGATCAATCAAAATATTGATAAAATGATTAGTTGAAAGTTGTTTAATAACAGGAAATATATTGTGAAAGCGACAGTGGATTATTCGGCTATTGAGTGCTAGTATTTCGATTGTTGAAGCCTCTTATCCTGGACGGTATCTATTCATAATTATAAAATTAGTAATATCGGTGCTCAAGATTGGAAAAAAAACTTCACTAACAAAATGCAATAAAAAATATGAATTGGTAACAGTTTATTTATTTCTACTTGACTTGTTAAGTGTTGATTATTTGGATTTTTTTGTTGTTGAACCACTTATCGAGGCAGTATTAATAGAAAATAAATAACATAGTTGGTATACATTCCAGAATTATAGGCTTTGATGACATTGTTGATAAAGCAATCGGGCTTTAAACAAATGTTTTGTAACAATAGTGTCTTCATTTTCAACATTTGGTCAATCATTTTTTACCGCATAACTCCGCCACACGCGACGATGAAATCATGCGCGTGTCCCCAATATTGAACTTATTACACGTAACTTTTAGGTGTGGCCAACTGTTTAAATGAAATCTACGAATACTTATCTTGTGTAGTTCGCTAATAAACAGTTCCACAGATTATTGACATGTAAATTACATAATACAGCGATTCATTACAGATACAGTTTAAAAACTACTAAGTAAATATTTGCACATATAACTTACTTCTGTTTTTAATGTGAGGAGTACCCTTGCGGGAGCTATTTAGCCTTGTGACAGATTCGAAACGACTTTCGCACGTTACAGAGAAAATCCTATAAATTAATGAGCCGTACTCCACACATTCCTAATCCAGCTTTCATTCAGCTCTGAGCACGTCACATCCTTGGTTCCTAATAAATACTGTTTAGTTATGTGTAATTTATCCATTTTTTATAAAGGAATCATATAAGCACATAACATTTGGTAAACAAATAGCTATATGGGTGTTGGAAGTTTGCTAAAACATGTAAACAAACATTACGTCAGATATTCTGTAATTTGGATATTAGGTAAGCACAATAAGTATCCGAGAATCAAACGATAAATATATCGATTATGCATTAGGTAATGATGGAAACAGATACCAATAGATTCTGATATTCCAATCCCGGGATACGAATAAAGCTCTCTGTGAAAAGCCTTTCTCCCCAGACGATGGATGAGAACGCGGCATAGTTACATTTCATTTGCAAGATCATGTTTCGTTGTAAGGTATAGTCGTAAAGTTTAGGTTAATAATCTCGTTAGCGTCAGACGATAATTACGTTTAGAATGTTCGGGATATTTACCATGTAACATTATTTTATCGAGTCTCCGATATTTCGGCGCTGTTGCAAGCGCCATGATCGCGGAAGAACTGGAGTAATGTCGGTTAATGGAAAATGTCTAAAATCGTTCCACCCTCTTTCTAGTTCGTTTACTACGCGCACCACTACCATCGGTCTCACTGCACACTCGAACTCGATCACGATCGTGCGACGAGTGTGCAGTGAAAGTGAGTCGCCACAGCGCCGAAATATCGGAGACTCGATAAAATAATGTTACATGGTAAATATCCCGAACATTCTAATCGTTATGTTAATGACAATGATAGTTTAAATACCTATCCAGACGATAAGTTTTTAAACCAATTTCTTTAAAAGGAAAATTTCTCAATTTGTTTATTTTTTCATGCAATTTGTCTTTCACGTTTCATACTGATCATATGATTCCATTACGTAGATCGAAGTTGTATAGAATTAAGTAAGAAAGTTTAAATATTATCACTGCGAAAGAAATAATATTATGAAGTATTTCCTAAACCTTACACGCCGCCCGTTTACGCTTTGATTAGTGTTAAGTGTTCAGTGTTTTCATACATTTTCTACTTGCAACTGTTAAGTGATTAGTAAAATCAGTTCCACTCGTACTTCAGACTTAACAAAATGTAACCAGTCTTTACGTAGGTACAATAAAATGGTACGGGTAGTGACGTCATTCTTCATTCCTGTTGATATGTGTATCGTTCACATATCTATCTTCAAATTAAAGGGGTTAAAACGGCTAATATCTGCCCGGGATCTCAAAACTAGTAACAAAATTTTACTAAAACCAATCCAACAATTTTCACGTCGTTTCCGAGGTGTCAAGGAAATAGGAACCGACTAACAAAAGCAAGCAATCGTCTTCAAATTAAAAATAAAGCGTGATGGTCCGTTACATAACTATCATAAAAGGTGAATGACACAACGTATGGCTCGTTTCCGAGATTTCCCACAGAGACGTTGCTATAGATAATAACTTACAACTGGCACGACACTACTAAATACATGGAATGAGAATACGACCACTGGAGGAATTGCACAAGAATCTCTTGTTCCACAGACGTGGATGCGAGAAAGCCACTTTCTCAGCGTGTCGTGGAAGAGATAGCGGGATAGTGAACCTGTGTCCGACCCCTTACGGAAATCGAATCTTATTAATGACACCACTATATAAGCTACGTGTACATTGTGTCTCCAATTCACCATCAGAAGCAGTTACGCCTGTACCTTGCCTTATACGTAGAATACCTAATAATATTACATTTCGACCGTTTCAGCCCCATTGTAATGTAACCTAGATAATACGAAGATTACAGGAAACCGGAAAAAAATGTTTTATACAAATTTACAGCTTTCAATATTATGAGATAAAACGAAACGACAGAATACACGAGAACTCATCTCGGTATGAATACACTTAGTGCGTGAGAAAGTGATGTTGTATAATTATCAACAAAAATTTCGTTGCGTCCAACTCATACGTCACACTCGTCGACTTGTGAATCTAATTTTCTAGTTAGTTTACTATTAGACTGTTACTAATTTTCATTCATTGAGGATTTCAATAGAACAAAATAAAGAGACATGAATTGGCCAAGAACAAAACATATATTTCAATTGAACCTAAAGATTGTCTTGCAGATTGAGCTTAAATACCGTTATGCAGTCTGGACACAAAAAGGCTGTCAGACAAAAATAATTGTAGGAAATGAAGCTACCTTTTGCAAGTAAACAAACTATTGTAAAGATGGTCACCGTCCAAAAAAGGCGGAAATTACCGAGACAGTTTCAATTGCAGTACAAAATAATGACGAAATCAGTGAACCATTACCGAGGTGTTTACAGGTCAATGTTACGGTTTATCGTTTACATTGTACTATCTTTACTTAATAATTCATTTAATAGGGCAGTTATGTATAAATATTCATTTGCATTTGGATTGGAATGAGGAACTTAAAACCGTTTAAATTGTACGTCATATTATGTTTCTTATAAAACTGTCGCAAAAGTTACGTGTATCCATCGGCCAATAGCCGTTTAGTTCTAATATTATAATTTATGTTCAACACACAGAGAAAAAATGAACACATAAACAGTAGTACAAACAATGACGGTTTTATAAAAAATAAAAAAATAAATAAATAAATATTTTTGGACATTCTCACACAACGTTATCTAGCCCAAATTAAGCTAATATAAGCTTGTGTTATGGGATCTAGACGACTGATAAACATACTTATATATTATTTTTTTAAATACATACATATTATACATAGAAAACACCCAAACTCCGAAACAAACATTTGTGGATCACACAAATAATTCGAATCGACCCGGAATCGAACCTGGGACCTCAGGGGCGGCAGTCGCATACTCATACCACTGAGCCACCGAGGCAGTCAATAATTACATAAAATATCATTGAGTACAAATAATACAGTGAGCATAGTACAAAGGCACAACTTATTCCTAAAGTAATCTCTTACAGCAGGCCTGAACCTTCTTGTTCTTGTTATTTATGACGGATAGATTAGTCTTGGCTAATCATGACAGCTTCATAGTTTCTCACATCATATTATTATATTACTTGACATTTCAATCAAGTGCAATGACATACCAGCGACGCTTGAATGAAGTAATACAGAACAATAGCTTGGCTCTTTGTAAGGTGGGTTTGGACAAAATATATATTAACATTTACTTACTTACGAACAAGTTATGGAGGTGCAGAGATATACACTATAGAAGACTATTATTCATTGCAACATTCTCTCAAACGATTGTTTGTTCGAATGTACAAACATTCTCTTGGGTTCCGGAGTCAATTTCACTTTACGCAATGGTAGGTATATGATATTTGTGTAAGTAATATTATCGTTGGATAATATCGACACGTATGACCAAAGACAGAAGCCGAAGATGCAGAAATTATTAAAATTTAATAAGTTCTACTTACTCGCAGTCTACTTAAGGACTAGAGGACGCCCTGCAGCTATCCAGGGTTACTCCTAGATATTTCACCTCCGTAACTTTTTCTAGGTCGTGATTATCTAGTCTCACTGGTATAGCACTTTCTATTTTTCTCTTGTTGGTGAACAAAACTAATTTAGTTTTGTCGGGGTTCAGGTCAAGGCCTTTGCTCCTGCACCATACTAACGCTTCTTTTAGGCCTCTGTTCATGATTTCGCACATGACGCTGAGGACTTTTCCTGTGATTAGGAGCACGCCGTCATCAGAGTAGACTTGCGTATATATGTGCATCCCGTTTATCTTCTTTATTAGTTCATCTATTAGCAGGCACCACAGTAATGGGGATAGGCATCCCCCTTGGGGGAAGCCTCGTTTTGCCACCACTCTGTGTATTGTTCCTGCTATTTCTGCCTGTATCTTACGGTGTTTAAGTATATTTTTCACCCATCCTGATAGATCTCTGTCAATGCCCTCGCGGTTTAGGGTGTCCTCTATTGAGTCGGGGGTTGCTTTGTCAAAAGCGCCCTCAACATCGAAGAAGCAGCCTAGGGCGTATTCTTGGTTGCTTATTGATCTTTGCACTCTTAAAACCAGGCTATGTAGGGCCGTTTCAGTTGACTTGCCCTCCATGTATGCATGTTGGTTTAAGTGCAGTGGAGATCCGCTTTTCTCTATTTGTTCTCTTATTATTCTGTCTAGGATTTTCTCCAGTGTATTCAGAATGAATGAGGAGAGACTGATGCATCTGAAAGACTTTGCCTCCTGATACGATATCTTCCCGGGTTTCGGGATGAAGACCGCTCTTACCTCTCTCCATTTGCTTGGAATATACTTGGTTGTGATACTACTGTTATAGAGATTCAGTAGATCTTTGCCTATGTATCTAATTGCTGTCTGTAACATTTTTGGGAAGATTTCGTCTGGTCCAGCAGCCTTGTATGGCTGGAAGGACCCTACGCTCCACTGTAAATGTTCTTCTGTAATGATTGCACTCGTCTCCTTTTCCGCTATGGGATTTAGGGTGGGCGGTGAGTTAATTTAATTTAATTTATTTGCTCATAAACATGGTTATGAAGAATAATGAAATTAGAGAAGAACACAATTTGTTATAGTCACTGTAAGATTATAAATATTGGAAAAAATAAAATAAAATATCATTAGCAAGTCATAGTTTATCCCTATGGACTAGGAACAGTAATCTGTAGATTACTGTTCCTTGAAATTTAAGTATTCGTCAATAGTATAAAAGCATCTGTCACATAGCCAAACATAAATTTCTTTGTTAAATTTTAATGTATTCATAAGTTTCTGGAATTGAATTGGTAATTTATTATATATTTTAATCGCCATTGTGTAGCAGTTTCTATCACTTAGAATCAGCCTATTATGTGGTACTAGTAGTGGTTTTTGTACAATTTTTCTTTTGAATATTGCATTTTCATCTGAAGGAAAAAGTGAATATTTTTTTCTGACAAATTTGCATATTTCGTAGATGTATATACACGGGAGTGTTAGCAGCTTGTGTTTTATAAATAGGGGTCGGCATGAGTCAGTCCATTTTATATTGAAAATGGATCTGATGCACTTCTTTTGCACAATAAAAGCTCTTTGAGAGTCTGTGGAATTGCCCCATATTACAACACCGTATCTTAGGATAGAGCATACGTGGCTGTGATACACCATCAGTGCAGTCTGAATATTCGTTAGATTTTTAATTCTACGTAGTGCAAATATGAATTTATTTATTTTTTTGCATATAATATCTATCTGGGGCTTCCAGCTACAAAATCTATCGATTACTATTCCTAAATACTTTATTTCATTTACTTCGTCAATATAATCATTGTTAAATTTAATAGGTATCCCAGTGTTGTCTTTACTTTTGTTATTATATGTTAAATGTCTAATAAATTTGGTTTTATTGCAGTTTACCTTCAGGTTATTAGAATCCAACCATTTACTAATTTCTGCTAAGGCTTTATTTGTGGTGCTTATAGAGTCGTTCAAATTTTTACATTTTGTTAGAATGGTAGTGTCGTCAGCGAATAATATACTATATTGGTCGGTAGCGTTTGGTAATTCATTTATGTATATTATAAATAAGATGGGGCCCAGCACGCTCCCTTGCGGTATTCCATATTGGTTCACCGAAAATGCCGATCTATAGTTTTGCTGGATATTGGTTGCATAGCACATTTTTTTTATTTCTGTGCATTGTTGTCCCGTTGATAAGTCTCTAGCCAGCCGTGTGTAGGACCTCTTATACCTAGTTGTTCAAGTTTTCCTAATAAAGTTTTGTGACATACCATATCAAATGCTTTACTCATGTCCAGATAAACGGCTATGGGGTTTTCTTTTGCATCAATAGTATTAATAATTTCTTTTACTAGTTTAAAGCACGCAAGCGTTGTGGACTTATTTTTAATAAAACCGTTTTGGTTTTCATTTAGGACTTTATTCCTTTCAAAGAAGTTTAGGATCCTAGTACTCATAATCTTCTCAAAAATTTTTGAGATAACTGGAATGAGAGTAATCGGTCTATAATTGCCAGCATCAGAGCGAGAGCCTTTTTTAAAAATTGGTTTGACGATTGAGAATTTTAGCCCATCGGGAAATATTCCATTTTCCAAAGACAGGTTTATTATATGAGTTAGAGGTTGCACGAAAGCAAAAACATTTTGTTTAATTAATTTTGTTGTTATCTCGTCATATCCGGCAGAATAAGTATTTCGTAGTTCCATTATTACTTTATAGATCTCTAGACAGGTCACTGGCTCTAGATATATTGAATTTACAATTCTTTTTGTATCGTGACTTTTTGTAGATTCTTGAGTGGCATTCGGTGCAGCAATGTTTATGAAATAATTATTGAAGTGTGTTGCGATGTCATCGCCACTGGTCAGGACGTGGGTCCCATTTAATATTTCTTTAATTTCGAAGTTTGTTTGATTATGTTTAAGTTTATCATTTACTATTTTCCATGACGCTCTGCATTTATTTTCAGCATTTTCAATGTATTTTTTATTATTTTCTTTTTGCACACTTACAATGCACCTTTTTAATATTCTGCTATATGTTTTGTATTTTTGTTTATTAGTATTCGTCTTGTTCTTATAATAATTTCTTTGTAATTTTCTTTTAACCACAAAAGATCTTTTCAAGCCCTTCGTTATCCATTTAGGATTACCAGAATTTTGGTTCATTTTAATTTTTATTATTGGGAAGCACAGGTTGAAGAATAGGCATATATCCTCATGGAATAACGAAAACGCCTTGTTTACATCGGTCTCTTTATACACTTCAGAAAATGACAATTCGGTTAGATAGTTACTAAATTTTTCAGTATTTTCTTTACATAGATCTCTTTTATATAGGAACCATTGTTTTGGATAGTTAAAGTGGGGTTTTCCTTTTATTGTTAATATTTGTCCTGTGTTGTGATCCGAGAGCCCTAATTCGTGTATTTCACCTTTTGCATCTGCAATGTCACTTATTATATTATCAATACATTTTTTTTGCCGAGTTGGTTTAGATATATGTGTTCTTAAATTATAATTGTATAAAATGTCAATAAAATTATTTTTATTAGTACTTTCGCATAAAATATCTATATTGAAGTCACCACATAGTATATTACGGTAATTTTCATTTTTATGTAGCCTATCTAGAACTATTTGCAGTTTTCTGAAAAATAAATTTACATCAGAGTCTGGGGTTCTATAGATACATAATAGATTTATATTTTGATTCTTTATTCGTATACCACATATTTCAAAATGGTTTTCAACTGCGATATTCGCCAACCATACTATGTTCTCAAACTCTGTGTCCGGTTTAACCATTATACATACCCCCCCTCTTCTTATATCTTGCCTAGAGAAACTGCTGGCTAACGTATAGGAATTTAAAATCATATTGTCTTCATCACCTGTTTGTATAAATGTTTCTGTGAGGCATATAAAATCAATATAATCATGTTTTTTGTAGTATAATAAGTTTAGAGCTATTTCAATGGCATTTGCTTTGTTTATGGCCCCTGCAATATTTTGATGGAATATTACAAGGTTCTCCCCATTATTCACGAAAAAATGTTTGATCATTTAATTCTAAAGTGTTTAGAGATTTAGTACCCAAAATTTCTGTTTGTGTGCTTTTGTTGCAAACACCGCTATATGTTCTTATTGCTATCAAATTATTTGTAGTGTATTGCGTACTATCAATCTTGTTATAGGATAGAAACCTGTCATCATAGTCTATTTGATCTATAAGTGTATTAATTTGACGAATTGTGACATTTAGGAACAAATGAACATTTTTTATTTTATTTACAAATGAGATTCAGCATATAATTTAATTTATAATCATTAAACCAGACGCCTCCATTTACGCCTACAATTATAACTGGGCATTGTACTGTCTGCAAAAATAAACACAATTCAGTGGTAATTTTTAGGCTATTTTGGTCATTCTCCCCTATAGACAGTATCAGCTTGTCAGCCGAGGTGATATTAAACAGTTTAGCACTATTTAGAATCTCCTCAGCTGAGGCATTTGGTTTTACAATTGATGTGAATTGATAGTTGTTATTTGAATCATTTACTGTCAACTTCAGAAGTCTGGAGGCCAATCCCCGGCACTGCGATCCTCCCAAAATAAATGCTCGTTTAAGACAGTTTACACTAGCTATTTTCTTCTCGTGTTTCTTATTTCGGTGGGATGTGTTCAGCACCGATTTATTTCGAGTTTCTATCTTTCCGGTAGAATCGTTAGGAGTATACGATAACGGTAGATGTTCCTTATGGATTGAAGTTTCCCTGGGATAAGTGGTAGTGGTGGTAGGTTGCCTATCTTCTATCATCGGTTTATTTGGAGTTGCCTCATTTAGTTGCACAGGTGATATTTGGAAACTTTTGGAGATTCGGCGTCGCACGTTTTTTTCATACTGGATGACATATTTAGTCCAGATGTACTTAATGGGTTCTTGCATAATTGTTTTAGTACACTAATCTCTTGGCTCATATTGTATATTTGCTTTTTTTGATCAATATTTTCTATAATAATATTTTCCATTTCATTCTGTGTACTCTGTAGGTAAATTTTTAGTTTATTTATTTCTGTTTTTAGTTCAGCCATATATGTAGAACACATGTTTGTGGATAGATCAAGGCTTTTGCTTAGCAAGTCTTCACATGATACTGAGTTAGAACATATGCTCCTTTCGAGTGATTCAACTGATTTTGATTTGGGTTTTAATTGTTGTTTATTTCGTAGTGTTATATTGTTGCGCCCCATACTGTCCATTTTGAATGATATTGTTTCGTTGCTATATTTTGTCAGTGATTTTGTGTTCGTGCAAGTCTAGTGTTTCAATTAATGATGACACCATAAATTGATATCTTGGCAAAAAGAGCAGCCGGCAACTCAGGATCGAACGCACGCCCTTCGATCGGCAGACTAGCCGGTAACGGCTCGGTCACGCTAACATTACAAACACTAGCTGAATTAGAGGACCTCTTTTGAAGAGCATTTTTCAAACTTGTTAATTGGAATTAGTATGACTCATTGTGCAAAAATGTTTCGTTATATCTTTTTTTAGTATACCGCACTATAAAAGTTCTTTGCACAAAATAATTGTTTTAGTTTGTCAATGTTATGTATTTTGGTAATTAGTTTTATTTATTGTCATAAGTGATTACTGAACTGCTTATTAAGTTTTAAGTCCACTGAAGTTTGTATGAGTTTAAGTCCAGGGTACAGTATTGAGCACTCACTTTTTGTTTATGGCTGTTTTTCTTAATATTTTTATTATTTAGGCTTGGATAACACTGTCACATATCGTTTTATACTTCTTTAGCACTTTCATAAAACTTTCAGCGATGTTATCACATTTAGACCAATTTTAATTTATATTTAATTACGGAGCCGATGTTTAGGTACATGTTTACACATCGTCGTCGGTCGTTATCATCTGTGTCTTCAACGCTTCCTGGAAAGTGTGTGCCCAGCATCACTTCCAGTATCCTTTTGGGGTCGGTGATGAGTTCATCTCCATTCTTTATGCTTCCTAGTTTGCAGGTATTGCCCTTGGAAAACGTATTCACCAGTCGCGCCGCGTCTGGGTATTTTTCAACCCCTGCGCAGAACGCTTTCCAGCTGTTTCGGTTTTCCCTTCTGCATTCTTTCTTATATATATTTCTGACTTTTCTATATTCTTGCCAGCTCTCATCATCATTCTTATCTAGGGCTTTTCTGAGAGCTCGCCTGGTCTTTTTTCTTTGCTTCTCTAGAGCCTTTGTCCACCAGGGTTGACCCTGCCCTGGACTTATCTCTTTTAGTGGGCATGCCTTGTGGTAGGCTTCCCTTAGAGCGGCGTCAAGTCTATTGGCTTCTTCTTGTTCTATTTCTGTTGTGTCTCTCAGCAAGCAGCAGCCTGGGCTCCATTTCTCCATTTGTTGTTCGTATGTGGCCCAGTCTGTTTTCCTCGCATTTCTTGTTAGGATCTTCTCTGTCTTGGCTTCCAGACTGAAAGTGATTCGTTTGTGGTCTGACATTGAATTGCTTTCGTCTAGCTCCCAGTCTTTAATATGTTGGCTGATCCTATCTGTTGCGATAGTGATGTCCAACACCTCTCGTCTTGCTCTAGTTACAAATGTGGGAGTATTGCCCACATTAAGAATTTCCAAGCCTGACGTACCTATGAAATCCAAGAGTAAGTCCCCTTTTTTGTTGCAGTCGGTACTGCCCCACACTACGTGGTGTGCATTTGCGTTGCAACCTAAAATAATTGGAATGTTCTTACCTTACCTTGGACAGACGTTACAATATTAGAAAATAAACATTAATTCTAATACTGAATGGAGTCAGGCGTTACCTGGCGAAAGTCCATGATAAAACAATGGTAAATATCATGTTTAATTTTTTAAATAATAGCATAATTTCGCTCAAAAGAAGACATTACAAACGTCGACATATGTTTCACCTCTTCACGAGGCATTCTCAAGACTGTCTCAAAGAGAAAAAACATCATATTTACCATTGTTTTATTAATTCTAATAATAAAATAGTTTTTGATAGTGCATGTTCTGTCATTTTGATAGTACATATAATCCGATGTCTAGTCATAAATAACAATTTCCTTGCGAATATAAAGCTCGACTGACTGTTCACCACATGAAAGTAACCGCGTACCGTAGCTCAAAGCTTTCACTACGTTCATCAAGCGAATCTATTGTGCCCACCTGTGCTTTAATTCACGTAACCGCATTTCTTGTTCATAATATACTCATAATATAGCTAATAACATACTCATAATATGCAGTGGGTGAGAAAAAAAGCTTGAGGTTTTATCATTCCTTTTGAAAAAGTAAAATTCCCACGACCATGTTTGTACTCCTAAAGATTCCCAGTAAATATATTCTTATGCCTAGACAATCCGGATACCGCGTACTACATTTACGCATTTAGATATTTTTTACAAGCAAGTATAACACAAACAATGACTGCAATGGACTTCTTCGGTAGTTTTAAACCAGCAAGCATACCCAAAGTTTTTAGAAAAATTGGCTCATCTCCGACTCGGCCGACTGACGCGTTTTTGGTCCATTGCGTCGCGGTTGTACATAGAAATCACTCAAGAATCAAGAATCAATTTCATTTATTCAGTTTAGCCACATAAAGAGCACATATGAATGTCAAAATTTTACAATTTTGTCAAGTAATATTATAAAAATACTAAATTAAGTACATAACTACATATATAACTATTAGAAAATGATTCTTTCGCTGGTTCGGTAAGTTGGTTCTCCTGAGAAGAGATCAGCAAGAAACTCAGGTAGATTATCCAATTTTTTTTAAATATTTTTTTGTATACATTGTTACAATTAGTTTATATTGTATTATACGAGAGGCCAACAACAGAAGATTAGGGTGACTATGCATTTTTATCATTAAGATATTCGTCTACATTATAGTAGCCTTTCATCATCATTTTTCAACTACTATTTTAAACTTATTAAGAGGCATGTCAACCAAATCCTGAGGAATTTTACTATAAATTTTTATACATTTGCCTACAAACGAATTGCCAACTTTATGAAGTTTATTTTTCGTCATTTCCAGTTTATTTTTATTTCTTGTATTAAAATTATGGTTATCGGATTTTTTTTTAAGAGATCTATTATCTTCCGTACATATAATTAAGATGTTGTCGTAAACATTTTTAAAAGCAACTGTTAAAATATTAATTTCTTTAAATAGTTCTTTCAGCGAGTCACGGGGTCTGAGTCTATAGATTGCTCGTATAGCTCGTTTCTGTAATATGAATATTGTCTCAATATCGGCAGCTGAGCCCCACAGCAGCAGACCATTTGACATAACGCTATGAAAGTAGCTAAAATAAACTTATCTTTCTAACCGCATAGGCAGCCGAGCTAAGTCTTCATGCCAAGGCTGTGATATGAGGACCCCACTGTAGTTTACTATCTAGAGTTATCCCAAGAAAAACTGTGGTATTGACTATTTGAACTAATTCATTATTCATAGTAATATGAGTATCCACCTGTGCATAGTAAATTTGGCACCATATTGGGCATAGTAAATTTTACACATTTTGTTTTCTTCGCATTGAGCAGCAAGTTGTTACTTGTGAACCAATGTAATATTTCCGAAAGGGTATTATTTACCTCGTCAAGTGCTACTTTTTGTCTATCACTTTTAAAAATTAATGATGTGTCATCAGCAAATAATACTACTTCACAAAGAATTTTAGTGAAATAAGGAAGATAGTTTACGTATATTACGAATAAAAGGGGTCCTAATATTGAGCCCTGGGGTACTCCCATAACTAATGAGGCGCCAGAAGAGTCGGTGCCATTAATGTTTACTTTTTGTACTCTACCAGTGAGGTAAGACTCGAGTAAGCCAAGTGAGCTGTTCGAAACACCATAATAACCTAATTTCAGTAACAAAGTGTTATGATCAACACAATCAAAAGCTTTTAATAGGTCACAAATTATACCAATGGCATCCTGCTTTTCCTCCCAAGCATCAAATATATGTTTCACAAGTGCAACTCCTGCATCCGTTGTGTTGCTGCCTTTAGTGAAACCAAACTGTTTGTTATGAAGTAACTTATTGTCTGTAAAATGTGAAAGCAATTGAATAAATATTATTTTTTCAAAAATTTTACTGAGGGTTGGGAGTATGGAAATAGGTCGAAAATTTGAAGGATCACTTTTGTCTCCTGCTTTAAATAAAGGAATGATTTTACTGTACTTCATAAGATTAGGAAACTGATTTTCATCTATACATTTATTGAATATGAATGCAAGGTGAGGCGCTATAGCGGGCACTGTTGATTTTATTATATTAGTTGAAATGCCCCAAAGATCCTCGGTATTTTTTATATTTAGTTGTTTAAAAGTTTTAAGTATAGTGACAGAGTCAATATACTGAAAATCAAAGTTAATTCTACATTTATCAACACTAGATTTAAGAAGAGAATTGGCTACGTTTTTTGACAAATTTAACTTATTTATAGTGGTGATTGGAACATTTGTGAAAAAAGATTCAAATGCATTGGCCACTTCAGAATCAGTTTTAATGTGTTTATCATCTATTTTTAACTCGAAGGATCGATCACGTGACCTTGCTTTACAAGTTTCTTTGTTAATAACATTCCATATTGCCTTCGTTTTATTATCAGATTTTTCTATTTTAGCCCGTATATAATTAGATTTTGCTGTTGAACATACTTTTTTGAATAGTTTGGAGTACTTTTTAATCTGTTCAATTACTTGTGGCTCATTAGTAGATGCCTTTGTCTCGTATAATTCATATAATTTCCTTCTACTTTTCTAGATTCCAGGCGTAGCCCAATCACTAAATTTAATTTTGAATTGATTTACATTTATTGTTTTTTTAGTGAAAATGTTATCACATTCGTATTCGATTACTCTGAACAAATCTCCGTAATGATCATTCGGGTTTTTATCATTATTCAACTCCAAAAGAGATACTTTACTCTTAATGTTTTCTTTAATTTTTTTTTAATCTATAAGTTGTGATTGGTCTACAAACAATATTTTTTGATAATGGAACACTGTGTCGAACCGCAAGATTCGGCGGTAGCGGTGCAGCGCTGCACTGCCAAAAAACTGCGTTTTACACGCGGTGCAGCGGCGCACCGCCTCGCACCGCGTCTTCGCGTGTGTCACCCTACACCGTAAAATATTGCGGTGCGGTGCAAACGGACCCAAAACGCACGTGAGGCTATAGCCTTACCTGGACTCCTTAACTGACAAAATGTGGACGTGTAAAATACCTTTATAAAGCCCTTCGGGAAAGAAGACGTGATGTGTATTATGCATGTGTTTCTTAAGACGAAGTGATTTCACCAAGCACCAAGCTGCCAGACACCACCTGCTGCTTTTGAAATTACTGTGCCAAAACGACGCAACATAATGGCGTTAGTGCAGGCAATCGGTCACAGACAAAAATTACATTACAACTGATTATACCTTAATAGAAGATAAAATCTTTCATTATCTCCACTGTTCTAATTGGATCTATGAAGCTTTTGCAACAGGGTCTTGCAGGCTCTTGTAACAGGGTCAAAACGTTCGGGTAATAAATAGGAATGTATCTCAATAATCACGTAAAAGACCCGTTTGTCTTAAGTTTTTAATATAAAACTGCCTCAAATGTCGTTTTTAGCGTATAATTTATGCTGTAGTAGCACATAGTCAAACAATACAGAACATACATGCTAGAAATGCCTCCTTAAGCGAAAGTGTTAAAATAACCGACAAAAGTAAAACTTACACATACCTACAAGATCCGTAAGCATACATATTTTACTTAACAAAATTTCTCTACTTTATTACAATTTCCCCTCAAGTATAACACTTAAGTAGCGAGTGTGACGAGTTTAATTAATATTTTCATTGACACTGTGATTGTTAGACGTTGCATACGCGCTGTAATTACAAAGAAATTTTACAGTATACTAATCTAGGAACGAATCTTCACAGACAACGTGCGCTTACGCTCAGACAGTTTCTAATCTTTGACCGGCCGCATTCGATTGTAACCGCTTATGATTTATTTCGAACATTAATTTCACTTTGATCAAGTCGAAAGTCTTAGTTTCATTAATGCCGCTAGTAATAAGTTTTATTTGTAGAGCTTCCATCTTGCGTAATATATTTGATAGGTATACTCAGTTACTTCACTCGGCCTCACTGCCTACATATTTAAGTCTTTTTGATGTATGAATATGAAACTTGCAACTCCTTTTGATCCTACTGTGATGAATAAATGTATGTTTCTATAATATCACTATGAACAAACATTACGAACAATGCTTTCAAGAAGTAGGAAGTTTGAAATTTACCATATACGTGGAAGGAGCATACCATACGGTTAATGGAATTGAGTAGTTTGCAATCTGCAATGTACAAGGTGACATAGATTATTGTATTGCAAAATCTAGTCGTGTGGATGTGCCTACGTAATGTGCAATCATAACAAGGTCCTCGCCATATAAGATTGTTGTGGGCGGAAGTCTGCACCAGAGGTGGCACTACGGCATAGTCCATGTCGCAACTTGTCATAATACAGCAACTGGAAATTGGAGTCAACCACGTCAACTGCGCCAGATTATAACCTTTTTTTTCAGAGAAAATCAGTCAATAAATAATATTGGCAGACAGTGTTCAAGTACACACGCAATCTGTCGAATTTAGACCAAAGACATTTTATACGTCGGTTAACTCGTTTCTATGTCAAGTTATAACACTTATGTAAATTTGTCATTGCCCAAGATTTTATACCTCAACACACATAATATACCTACGTCGAACCTCGATAATTTTAATTAGATTCTGAAGACAGGTTTTGTAGTTCTCTGTTTACATTCAAATGAGAATTCCTTCATCTACTTCCATGATGCGGTTTGACCGGTGTTATGTACTGTAACAGACCGATTAATTGGATATTTAAATAAGAAATATTGGAAAATGACGATTTGTAAATCTCAATTACACAGTAATTTTACGTTAATATTTCTCTTGAAATAGGGAAAGTTCGATAATCATATACAAATTTTGTTTTATCCGTATTGAAACAGATTAGCTATCTTGTGAGAATTCAAACAACGGTAAACAATCGCGGTGAATTCTCTCCTTTTACATAGGCAGCTTGTTATTATCGCTTAGATCGTATTGGATACATGGCAATTTCACCTCGCTCCGGCGATAATACCAAATTTATAGCTTTACTGACATGGTAAATACTAAAAAGGAAGGGAGAGAACTGACCTTTATAATCGAAACTAATCAATTGCGAAATCGACTACCTATAGCTACCAATTGGAGAGTGGTGATCAAAGACACGAAGGTGTCAATATATTATTTAGCACCATTGAGAAACTACCTAGATCTCTAGGTTTGATTTGAGCAGTGGACACGATTTATTGTTCGGATAAGGTAAAAAGCGAGTAAGCATGATCTGGGTCGGTAATCACACAGTGATGCGCTCCTTTCGCGGATGGTGGCCAACGAGCCGTGATCGGTTAGAGATGCCGCCACGGTCTGCTGGCGTAACCTTGGTCGTATCCATCCCGTGTCTTCCCTGATAGACGAGGTGACATCATCCACCAAAAGTATTGTTCTAATAGGACGTGTGAGGCCAAGGCCGATGTTTCGATCGATGTGAGTATTACAGCGGAATATTAAAAAGGAAAGTAAGGTTGACGACCTCACCGTCGACGGTTACAGTCAGCAGACTGATGGATTTGTCCGGAATCTTTTTTTAGCTGCCCGTAATGCAGAGTCGAACTAGTTTCGGGAGACTTTTTCGGTGATCATATCCGTCAAAACTATATAAATAATGATCGTAGGAGAAACGCTCGCTATAAACTATTTACCTAGATGTTTAGTTAGTGCTAACAAGTTTAAGACTAAACTCTTCTTAGATTACTCGCAAATTTTAATACGAACGTTTACATACTAATGGAAGTTGCAGTGTTCAACTTTCTACAGAATTTTTTTTTTATTTTAAAACCGTACATGTTACACGACGCATTTGTTACACGGAGTCTCGTTACTTACTAGGTATCTGGTTATAGTTGTACTATACATATTTTATTATCTTACTACGTTTTGTCAATGCCAGTACTTTGAATTAACTACAGACATAGATAACTTTAGTAATAAGACAGGAATGCATAAATTATTATCATATCATTATGGACTTACTTATCTATCTAATCAATACATTAGGCGAATTTTGGAGTGTGTAAAACCGTCACGCCTAACAAATTAATCGTTCAAAATCTCACGATTCGTAACGTTTCAAATGCACATCCATTTATAGTCATAAAGAGGTCTTACCGAAACAGATACCGAGGTAGTGGGCACCACTCCGGCTTCGGCAATACTGTGCTGTCCCTCGGGTACGCTAAGGAAGCGGCGTAAGGTGCCATATCCAGAGGCTGAAGCTACCATAGCTACCATTATAGTTAATGCACAATCACAACACAATAACCACTGGTTATCCTGGTGACATCACTCGCGCGGGGGTGTTCGGTAAAATGTTATATGGTTCGCGCGCACAGCGTGCTGCGCGCCCGTCGCGTCCCAACTGCGCTAGCGCAACCGCGAGCCTTCGCTAGCCCCTACCACGATATTTCATTAATACCTCGTCGTTAAACTTAGATAAGCGTGTTGGTTTTGTTTGCACATCCGTCGCGACTCATCGTTTTATGAAAGAACTCCTTCTTATGAAGAATTATTTTTTTGGTATTTGTTTTTCTAGACTAGATAAGTTAACAAATCAAAATATTTTCAAATATGTCTGCTGTGTACTAAAATAAGTTGCTTACAACATATAAAAAAAAGTAAAAACTAAATGGTAATAATTTATACCTATATAAAAAAAATTGCCACTGGCAGTGAATGCTAAAAGCTATGTTGATGAGTGTGACCTTTACTGCAAGATGGAAGATTTTTCTAACACCTGCAATTTATTTTACTAACATGGCCATTACTAAACTAAGTAAAAAAGTGTGTGTACAAAAATAAATAAATAAAAAATTAATAAAATAAAATAAAATAAAAGATAACTTGATCTCTGCGACATATATGTCAAACTGACATTCCTAGGGTTGTCCAGATATAAAAAATTGACGATAGTAAATATAGACGCTTCTTCCTATTATCAATGCTAATGTAATATTATGTATTATTGGGTTAATATTTTATTTTATTACAAACGTTACTAAATAAAACGAATAGTTTAATATAAAAAACATTTATTCTCTTAAAAGTGTTTTATTTGTGAACAAGCGTTTTTAATAAACTTATTGAGATATAGGTATGGGACTCCCTTACCTACATCTGATTAAGTTTCTGAATCGCTAAAATAACCTTGTAATTTTATTAAGAACGCTTGTTCACAAATATTATCCAATCTGATGTGGAACTCACAATCTTCTTCCATTAGTTTACTGCATTTATTTATTTTAAAAAACCTGTCTGAACTATTCAGAAACGCAGCACTTCATAGGCAGGATTTCACTGATAGCTGTCACAGAGATCAAGCTATATTTCATCAAGTATAGGTCCTCCAAATAAGCTAGCAGCTGAGTTAAAATTTAATATTATATACCCAATGATAATTGAGTACATAATATTTATTTACGATTGGGTTCACATTAGTAGAGTGGTGGCCAAGGACTTTAGCCATCATTTTATATGGAAATTTCTCTGATCCTACATTCTAAAATATTATAAACTTGGTGATCCAGCCAGCGGCTCTACCATAGTATAGCTTTCTCATTTTCAATTTTTACCGGGACACATTCATCATTCACCGAGCCTTTTCCCAACTCAGTTGGGGTCGGCTTTCCAGTCTAACTGCGATTCGGCTGAACTTCGATATTTTCCGTGAAGCGACTGCCATCTGACCTTCACAACCCATGGGCGATATCGAAGTTCTGCAGTTAGACTGGTTGGATTTTTGATTTAGGGCTCCAACTACCCCTAACGACTGCCATAGATGTTAGTATGACAACCGGGACCGACGGCTTAACGTGCTCTCCGAGGCACGGAGGGGTCTCAATGTATTAAGAAATGGTCACCCATCCTAAGACCGGACACATTACTAGGATAAAATGTAGCCAACAGTACTCAGGGATTATACAGATGAAAGAATGTTCTAAATTGGATCAGTAGATCCAGAGATGACCTCCTATAACCTCACAAATTTAGTTTACCTCTTTATAATAGGTATTAGTACAGAACAGATAAAAATCAGTGACCTATAAATTTAATATATCCATACAGCCCTGATTATTTTTTCTTAAATCAGCACGCACTGTGCAGATTATATGGATTGCCTAAACAATACGGAGAAATTGTAAAGTACTTAATAGCAAAATTAGTCATGACTTGGTCAAAAAGTGTGTAGAAGTCAGTTAACTGATTTTATTGTGACGCTTTTAGAGCTCTAGCTAGTTTTTAGACGATTGAAAGTTGTATAGAAATCAAACTGCAATACTATAAAGTTCTACCACATGGATACACCTGTTTTATTATAAAGTAAGAAGTACCCATGTTTAATCAAATTTCTAAGCCTACCAAATGGGTATTATTCAATATAATAATGTTGCCAAGACAAAGACAGATGACTTAAGTATGGTATGACAAATATGGTACATAACAATGTTGTAATATAGATAATGTATTCAGTGTGGGCCGAGTTCTACACCCACCTGAAACCTTGATTTGTTTCTATGCCCATAGAATATTGCCTCCAGACATTTCTCTATCACCTAGCTGTTTTAATTGTACCACAGCAGTTTCTGATAAAGAATAGACCTAGAAAATACATCTGAAATCATGTGGTCAATAGTATATTCATTATACTACATACCTGATACTGAAGACCACACCATACATTTCATTAAACGTTTAGAAACTCTCTGGCAGACTGAGCTGGCTGAAAGTGTACTAGTGAACCGGCAATTAGCTGTATAGGGCTCACCTGTTTTGTGTCCACACAGTCAGTGGCCTCCATGTTGGCATTTGATCTCTGCTGCCGTTCTATGACATAGGAAACATCAGAATCTCTTATACCATTTACAAGGCGTTATAAAAGCACACAGTAAAACACTAAACATAACAATCGCGATGGGTTCAACAATTTTTAACGAAACAATGTCAGCGATTGCACTTGCACGTACTCGTACTGCACTGGCTGGATGTCTATTACACCAATTTAATTCGGCTGTTTTCAGTGTTATCACTAATTTAAACACATTTTAATAATAAGATCGGAATAACAAGGCTTTAAGCTAAATGTCTTTAACTAAAGTTATGAAAAATACAGTTGAACACCATCTTAAAAAATTTTCACTCATTCCGTCATCGCGGCCAACTGACGGTCGCTGCCCTACAAATTTTCCTTTGCACGCATTCAAACGTCAAAAAAAATATACAAAAACAAAATTAAATATATTTACAATAAGAATTACAATATACAAAATATACATAATTATAGACTAATAATATTTACATTACAAAATATCGTTTCAAAATCCTCCGCGTCATTGCCGACTGGGAAGGTTCCCAGAATGCTGGCTGTATTGCCACGTTGGATGGCGATACCTCAGACTAAAAGAATTCTTTTAGTCTGAGGGCGATACTTATTCTTTGGGCCAGAAAATAGCCAGCCTTCTGGTCTTGAGAAGCATCGATTAGGCGTTTAGCAAATTCTCTATAAAGGCGGCGAGCACTCGGACCCCATGACCCCAGTGTCTCAACCCCAAACGGCTCAAATATGTAATCACCTGCTAGATTAGCATATTTACGCCGTTTAAGGCCTTCAGCCGATGCAGCAGCAGCGCCGGCACATCCGGATGTGCTTGGAAGGTGTGAAGGTGCTAAGGTGTCAACGCATGTAGCGTCCCACACCAAAGGCCTTCCCATCTTCCACGGTAGCAACGACATACCGTCCGGTATCTTTGCATCGCTTCGTGCTAAACCATTTGGTTCACGTACGGCCGGAAGACCTGCGGTGGAAAGAGCCCTACGAATTATGTCGTTTAGAATAGCGTGCCGAGGTATACGACTTGCGCTTCTGCTGCAAGAAAGGCCATGGTGTCCCAGATTATCGACGGCTACTCCACAGGTGCAATGATGCGGGGATACACAAGGTGTACCCAGCCGAAGGCAAGTGGCAATGCGGAAGGTTGTGTCGTCCAACATTGTACCGATGTTGCACCGATCCATAACCCTGACTCCCATTCTCCAACAGCTAGTAGGCGTGCACGCTCTGAAATATTGACAGAAGTGTCAAAAAGCAGTGAATCCCACAGTCGCTGTGAGCCTAGGCGTGAGGGCAGGTCAGTGTCGGGGCAAGACATCCTCCAAGCATTTATGGCATCGGTCATGCATCGCACCTTGGAATCAATCAGTGTATTTGACAAAATTTTCCTGACTAATTCTTCGGTGCTATGGACCGACGACAGAAATGCTGGCAGACTGACATCTGTGACTCTACGAATACCTAGCCCGCCCAAGCGAACTGGAAGAGACGCTTGGACCCAGGCCCGGTCATTAATATTTACATTTAAAATTTTACACAAAGAATTTTGTATTAAGTTGTCTAGTCTGCCCAAAATTTCTACATTTTTCCAAAATTGTTCTGAACGGAGGGCATGTGTAAATTTGGGTACGAAAAGAGAAAAACGAAGAATAGTGAAAGCTGAATGAATACTGATATTACATAGACTATCAATAACCTGATCAAAATTTTAAAATTTTTCCTCGATAAAAGTGGAATCTTCTAAAATCGGGGACCCTAGGAGGCGTAAAGAAGTTTTGTCCAAAACTTTTATGTTGGGGGCCAAACAGTTGAATTTGGAGATTGTTGTTAATTTATCTGTGTTTTCAGATATAAAAATCTCACATTTATTCGGGTTCAGTTCTAAGAAACTCGTTCTTTATTAGGGCTAAATCTTGTAAAACTGTCTCTACTTTTCCCCCTAAAGTCCCGTCATCTAGGTACCAAATGTTGAATTTTGATTTTATCTTTTGAATTATTGGGTTATTTTATTTATTTATTTGGGACAAAAAACAGTTACATGCTTTATATCTATCACAATATTAAACAAAAAAAAACTAGGCAAGCACAAAACCATTGTCCACAGATTGTTATGGGTTAATGGCCAAACTGAAGAGGTATGTTGCAAGCGCATGGATTGCGGCCTCACAACCTCCTTTTGAACCAAAACCTAATTAATGGGCTGAACTTTGGTAGTAAGCTCCGTACTATAAAAACGACAATAAATTTTGGCTGCCAAACGCCGCAAAGTGCTACCTACGGCAATGGCACGAATGCCACTATCCTTCTTGTACATAAATTGGCCCCATACAAAATATCTGTGATGCCACTGTCCACATTGCCTGAGAGCATGAGGTTGACTAGAGCTCCCTCAGAAGTGCATCACCAGCTTCCCCAGCGCTCGGACACAACAGATCGTTAAGGTGCTGTGGTGTCAGACCGTCAAGTCCACCGGTTGATCCAAAACGAAAGGAGTCAACAGCTGTGCGCACATCCTTGGCAGTAGTCTCAAGATTTTCTGTATCGTTGTTCGGAGGATCAGGGAAAGAGAGGTCAGCTACGGATGGTGGGTGCTTACTCCGCAAGCCCGTCAAGGTTCCTGCAGAATAAGGAGCCAGCACGTCGCTACTAAAAAGTAGTCTTGCCGCCCCACTGATGTCGCCTTCCCTTACTTTATTCTCTACAAGTTTTAATTTCTTGGTCTGAGAATAATCAGGGGCTGGAGTGTGGATTGAATTTGAATTTAAAATGCTAAAATTGTTTGTACAATTTTCTTTGATTTGGACCGTCAAAGATGTCAACGGCCTTTTCTTTACATTTTGTACTTTATGAATTTTTCCAAAATGTACTTTCAATCCGCGGTCACCTTTAAAAAAACGGGCTTGAGGACAATGTGGGCACCGTACAAGACCACTTGATGCACTTGCAAGCTCACCTGAATTTACATCCGCATTGCCACATCCATTATTTTGTGCTGCTTGCATATATTTACACTTTTCACTATAAATATACTAAACCTAAATTAAATTATGTACTATTCAAATTACAATAATTTACATTTTAAACAATGATTTTAAATACAATGGATTTCGGATCATCGCTCAAAAGTGTCCGAACTAAAAGAGAAACAAAACGCTAAAAGAGAAACAATCGCGCGCCAGTCTTGATTTTGACAACTGAACGACAACACGTTGCACAATGCCGTACTGTATTGTAAAAACGTGTAAAAACTACGAAAAAAAAAGCAAATTGAAGACGGTGTATCATACTTTCAGTAAATAAGCTTTTGTTTTATTATTTGCAATTTATTATTTCACTTAAAATACAGTATTTCGTCGATAATAAATTAAAAGACAAAAGTAAATATTGCAATCCAGTCCAATACCGAAGTACCTATCTGTCTCTTTCGAACTCATCCCAAGCTCAGTAAAAAGAAAGAGACCATTTCATTTTCACTGAATAATGTACTAACAAAATGACCATTCAGATTTATTCGGATTACCGATAGCGATAAAACTATTTGGAACAAAGATTATAGTGGAGACGCCTTGGCTCTTTTTGATTTTTTTTTCGTTATATGAACCAACATCTATTTCAGTTTTCCTCGGGATCCAGTACACTGTGCACAATGGAAAAATATTATTGCCCTAGCACGGCGAGAAGAATATTTTAATCAAAAAAATAACAATCTTGTTTGTTCGGCTCATTTTATGGACATAACAAAAAGAGGTCCGATCTTTATGAAACTTGTACAAGAATCCCTTGATTGAATGGAGGAGATAAGCCCAAAAATGTTTTTAATTTTCACAGGGTATCATTGTTTTGTCATAAATATAATTACACATGTCATTTTATTTCGTGTATGTACTGTTATTTTCTTTTTATTTGGATTCTCGGTAATGTATTCCCACGGGAATCGGGGCCGAGATAACTATATCTCGCGGGCGGAGTCACGGTGATCAGCTAGTAGCCAATAATTTCGTATCCCAAAAATTAACCATAAGATAAAAATAAATTAATGATGCGCAGTTTTAGCAACTAATTCAGTCACTTGAAACACGGCTATCTTGTAGTAGACGTAGCGACATAGCGTTATGAAAATAGTAATGAAAGCGGAAGAACTTTGACACCCCCAAGAAGTTTGGCATTTATAATATTATAATTAGTTAAATTCATTAATTCCCTTTTTGTTATTCATACACTACAGTTACTTATTATGAAACTGACTCGAAAAAAAAAATCTTTGTCAGTCGTTAATTAGTTTTTCAGCTTATTTCGTCTAACATAAACAAGTAATTACAATTTATAAGATTATGGAATTTATTGTAGTCTTACATTAATTATTACGCCTACGTAGGTACATATCATGGAATCCTTAAAAGACTTTAACAAAATAAACCTACTCCATTGTTTCTATGTTCACGTAGTTCAAGTATAAGCTGCATAAGGTGAATTAGTCAGGCGGACAGATAGAAGCTACGTAATGCGATAAATTAGTGCAAACAAAAGTGAACACTATTCCGTTGAATCAAGGTTTAAATTTTAATATGAAATTTGT
Organism: Nudaria mundana; assembly: GCA_963556515.1. Lineage (NCBI taxonomy): Eukaryota > Metazoa > Arthropoda > Insecta > Lepidoptera > Erebidae > Nudaria > Nudaria mundana. The sequence continues at coordinate 21,492,100 of OY748291.1, read as the reverse complement.
TTATATCTATGTATGCCTATGTATAATGTATAGGTCGACTCGGGACATTATTTTCTTGCGATTTGTTCTAGATCCTATGTCCGTTGTATTATAAGGTCTTTGATTTTAAATAACAGTTTATCTCTCCAATGTAATGCCAAGTATCTATTGGTCTAGTTCGTTTGTCTTTCTAAAACTCGAGAATGGCTGGACCGATTTGGCTAATAAATGGTAAAAAAAAATCGTAAAACTCAGGGAAGATTTATAAGGTTAATTTGAGGCGGTACGAAGTTCGCCGGGACAGATAGTAGATAAATAAAAAATTAAAATTGGAGAGAGCTCCCGTCAGTAAAACGAGACTATAGAATGGACAACAGAAAACGCTTAAGCTCAATAAAGTAAAGCTCTCTGTAGAAATCGGTCTACTTTAAATCTAGCTAGTAATGAGACTTTATGAGACGGAGACCTTTTGTCTTGTTTTGTGTATTTATATGTCTATAAGGGTCTCATCAAGGTTTTAGACTTTTTGCAAGTGTTGTGCAGCTCCCGATCAACAGACATGCCGTTTTGTATAAAGAAAGGTTTCTGCTAGGCGACAATAAACTCACCTTTTATTGATAGGGTGGGAAAAGTGGCTATGCTCTACCTACCTCTTTGGAGAGATAGGTGTGATTGTAATCAAGAAATTTTTACAGCTTTGATGAGCTTTAATTTGTACGGAAATTTTGTTGTATATTTTAATATGTCGCGGATTATAATCCCTGTTTGAGACCATTTTATTTACATGTAAAATTCACATTCCTTGTATGCAAGACAAGTCTACTTGTTTCTCAGTCCCTGTCTTTGGGTGGGCTGAGATGTCAAATCACATGTGCAAAAGTCTTGTTAGCCATACAATTTATTATATAAAAAGTAAACTGATGATCATGTCTATTTGTCAAATTGTCGTTAACAGTTGACACTTTGACAGTGACAGCATTAGCAGTCGACCTGTCCCCAGTCATTTTCGTTTGTATCACGAATCACGTATCGTAATTCGTAATATCGTACAAAAATCGAAAAAGTATGCATGCATTGTTTTGTACAAAATTACAAATGCAAATTGTACAATAGATTACACTACTTGTTTATATTTTACTCATTTATAACTATGATTTAATTGGTATAGTTCCAATGAGTTTGGTTAAAGAAATTGATGATCAACAGGAACGTATAGATAATGCCGCGTGAGAAAAGTCGCTATCGGGACAAACGGAGTTCATCATACAGCTCCGAAGCATCGTATGAAAGAAAAAAAACAAAAAGTAAGTATAAACGCAGATCAAAATCGAGAGATAGATCCGAAGCAAGCGGTCATTCAAGAAGACGTTCTACCTCGCGTAGCTCTCGAAATAAACATAGAAGAAGAAGTCATTCTAGAAGTTTGTCCCGAGAAAGGGACAGATACGAATCAAAGTCAAGAAGACGTTCATCATCGCGTACTCGTTCCAAACGAGATCGATCCCGTTCAATTTCAAGCTCTAGAAACAGATCAAAATATAACAAAAAACGATCTAAGAAATCACGCTCACGCAGCAGTCGATCGGGTTCATCTGAGATAGGTAGGTGTTTACATGTAAAATAAAATATAAAATAAAATAACGTTTATCTTTGAAATTTTTAGAAAATTATTTAGATGCGTCAAAAGGTGGTGTGACTCTACCGAGGGTTCCAAAATGCAACGAGACTGAGAAGAGCCCTCAAGAAACTCAGTTCGGCTTTTTTCAAAATATTTCATCTTAAATCGAATACAGAGTTATTTAGAAAGGAGCAATTCGTGTTACAACCAGGCAGCCTTGTCATCTAAGAAATCATTAATACTATAATAAGCTTTATGTCACAATTTACTTTTTATTAGTTTTTTAAATTTATTGACAGATAAATTTGCTATTTCGGTTGGCAATGTATTGTACATTCGCATAAAGTTTTACCGCAAAAGAATTACTCACTTTATGAAGCCTAAATTTAGGAACAGCCAGTTTATCCTTATTTCTTAAGTTTAGATTATGATTATCGCTATTTTTCACAAACTTACTTTTGTTCTTGTGGGTATACAATAAAATTTCATAAATATACTGTGAATACACTGTAAGGATGTTAATATGCTTAAACTTATCTCTTAATGACTCCCAAGACCCCATTCCATAGATAGTCGTATGTTCTTAAGACTTCTCTCAACATTAAATTTATTAGAATGTCCTGATTTAAAACCATTGACTGTCCAAGCAGATGTTGTAATTGATAATAACATTAATTTCAGAACATAGTTTTGTAGCTAATACGAAGAAGATCAATCTTGATGACACAGAAATGAAAGTGGAGAAAGCAATTAAAGCAGCAACGGCAGCAGGGTTGACAATGAAAAAAATTCCAACTTATGAATACAAGGAGGTTGAAATAAAAGAGGACATGCCCACATTACATGATAGAAATTTATTAGCAGAGTTAAACAGTGACTCCTTTGTACCTAAATCCTTCTCTTCATCAAGGAGTAAGAGGCAGTCACAGAATATAGTAATAGATTTGAATTCACAAACTGTGAAGGTGCCTGAAACTGAAATTAAAGTTGACAATGATGATTCTATTATTAATTTTGATGTAAGTTTATAATTTTATTATTTTCATATTTCTTGAATACTGAAAAGTTAATGGAACAAATTAATAATATAAACCAATTTAAAAACAGACTGGATAACTACTACCAAATGGAGACGGAGACCAAACTGGATACAGGCACTACCAGTTGTTTCAACTGCCTGCCTGATAATAAATAAAGAGAATAATGATAATATAGAACCACCAGTTCAGTTCTCATCCCCTATTCCCGTGGGGACACACCAGGATGATAGTATTAGCTGCTACTTGTTTTATAAAAGCCATTTGGTGCTTTTTCATCAAAAATTACTAACATCCATAAAAAGCTTGTGTTTATGAAATTATAGATTAAACTATCAATGCAACTCTCTATGCAATTAGTAGTGATGTCATACATGTCAACCTTAGCTGCAATAATGGCTGGGATTTTATTTTAATTTAGTATGAAAATATATTGAAGCTTGAGCAACTTATTATGATCATAGGCAGGTCAGAATTCTGTGTGAATGGATAGGCTACTTCTTATGTCATCATCTACCTGCCCTTATCCCAATTATTTGGGGTTGGCACAACATGTGTTTCTCCTCCACACATCCCTGTCAGACGTCATCTCTTCAGTCACTGAATCAGAATGTTTGAAAGAGGATATGACAAGGAGAGGATCCTTGTCATATCCTCTTTCAAACATTCCATCCATCTTTTCTGTGGCCTACTTTTAAAACTTACTATTAAACATACTTTTAAAACCCTCTATAGTCATACTTTGCACCTTTCTAACCACATTGCTTTTTTCTCTACCTCATAACATGTCCGTATCCATACCATGCCGCTAGCTTCTCAATTTTTCGTTCAGTGGCACAACTTTCAAACTTCCTCTAATAAACTCGTGCCTTACTCTACACACCCATCTTATTCGCACCCATTCGCATCTCCGCGGCATGCAGTTATCTTTCACCTGTCACTTTTAAGACCAAATATGACAATCCATACAAGACTGGTCTGGCAAGTCTTGTAAATTTTCCTATGAAGTTTCGGGGAATAGCTGATGTGCCACCATTTATGTATAGTGAGAAAAGAATTTAATATTTCAAATTATGTTTCAGGAAATCCCATGTGAAGCAGAATTAAAGGAGATGTGGATACAAAAACTTTACCGCTACAGAAAGAAAATGGTTCGAGGAGAAACTTGAAAGCTAATAAAAACAATTTCATATAATTTCTTTATTGTAATTCCTACTCTAATACAAGAAATGCCACAAATAATTATGTTTAATATGTAGACCACTTTAATCCTGAGTTAATAGTCTGTTAGGATTTGATGTTCTGAATTTGTATAGGGTTCCTTCCATTTTAAAATATAAGTACATGTTTCCTATATCTTGACTTTATCGTGAGCCATGTGTATGAGGGCAGTAATGATAGTTGTTTCACTTATACAAAGAAAACCACCAAGCAAAACCCTAAAAATTTATTGAACACATCAACATAACTGACAGCTGCAACTCACAATTTTAAATGCTTTGTAACTACTAAGTCGCCTATATTTACAGTCGCGATGGCACCAATGCCTAGTATCTTCGCCTTCACATGTTGTTCCTTTCGCGTTGGATCCGACTGCTGTAGGTCCTCGATACCAGGTTCCACGCATCCATATACCTGTCCATACACATTGCTATACATTTCTGTTCAGAATTATCTAACGCTGTGCCAGGTTTGTTGATACATTTTTTGAAACACTTTTCTGACATTTTAGTCAGTAGTTCCTGAGCGTTTGCGATGGCAATTTGCTGCTTCACCTGATCCATTAATTCTTCTTTCTGCGCTCCACTGAGCGAACCGGTCGAGAGACTGTCCATTTTTGTATGCTATATTTTTTTCAGTTTTAATTAGAATGATGAAACTATTCCGAGGATTTTGTACTTGAAAAATATGACAGTATAACCTCAAATTTGGTATTTTTTGACAATAGCAAAAACTATCTGTCAGTCTACAGATTGACAGTTAGTTTTTGCTTACCATATTTAAAAAAAGAAATTTTACCACAGACTACTCAAAAACCGGTACTTTGCGAAATGAGGGACTATTGTTTCTAATACTCCCCCTTTCATTCATAGACTAAAGTAATATCCTTCGGATGGGAACCTTGAAGCACTAGACCAAAACTCTGACAACAGACGAATCGTCTTTGTAATGAGGCAGTATGGTCTTAGGACTCTCGCCTGTCCCTTAAAAGGGCAATTTTACAAATAGAAATGTCTTTGTAAATTTGGCACAAAGGCCAAAAATTCCAAAAATGCCAAAAATTCTCAAAAAAAAATGTCTTTGTAATGCGGTAATGCCAGTGTCATTTTTTGTTGTACCTTTTTATTGATAAACAATGTTCAATAATATTATATGGTTCATATTATTTTAATCGGAAGAATTGAATAGCTTTAATGCTTAATCCATCATATAGAGGTAGCCAATTTAAGAACCATCAATTCTAAAAAGGTCTTTGCGTCATTTAGTTCAATGAGCATTTGAATTCAATATATTACCTAAGGTAACCTTTTCCATAACCTCATCTCTCAGTTGAAACGCAAACCTAAGATATGTGTATATCTGACAATGGCAAAATTAGAAAGGTCAACAGAGAATTTATCTCATGATGAACTACTGGGGGTTACTCAGGACTGTCTTGGTCAACTTATTAGGAATGATCCTTTACTTCAAGATCTCCCTAATGATGTTATTGTTGAAGAAATCCAATCTCAAGTAATGTGTTCATGTACTAATAATATATTTATAAACAAAGAAAGACGTTTATTCTAATATATTATTTTTTTTAGATTGCAGTAGAACATGGTCAATCAATCACAATTTTTATAAATAGGGATGCTAATTCACCACTAAAGGTCATTGTAAGTATTTAAGATCCTTTGTAACTGACTTCCAAAACGGACTTTATTTATGTTTGTTATCTCATATCATTGCCTCCTAAAATGCCGTAATTGTAGCATAATATTATGTACTTAGGCGACTATAATTTTTTTATTATACACTCTTTGATTTTGACACGAGACCAATGTACATTCGTCCACATTTAGTCTTAACAAAATGTGTAAATGAGATTTTTTATTTTAAGTACTTACTGACGTTTGTAAGAGCCATTTAGTGACCTATACAAATAAATAAATCATTTATTTCATTTCCTTGGACTGGGAGAAACGATTTTGAAAAGTTTCTTCTAATAATTTATTTTAAGTATGCTTCTATATATTAAATGCTTTACTCATTCAACCACATTCTGAATAACAATGTTATCTCTAAATACTTACATAATAGCTAAAATAAGCTAACATTTTTTTTCAAAGCTTCCAGGTGATGCCACAGTACGAACATTGAAGAAAGCTATTAAGAGGCATTTTGAAATATACCAACGTAGAGCTGATATTAAAGTTAAAATATCTTGGAAGTACATCTGGAAAACTTACCATTTACACTATGATAGTACAGTAATTGATCAAAATGACGCATGCATACAAGATTACGGTATTACCAATAAGGTAATCTTAACATTCAAGAAAAAGAAACTCAAAGTAAAACAGTAAAGTCCATTTATTTTGTCTTAATTTTAAGAATACACAATTAGTTTGTAACAACACACATAATGCACTAAAATGTCAGTTATATTTATATGTATAGTCTAGCTATTTCTCTAGTATTTAGTATAATGTAATGTTAACATATTTTATATTTCGTTTTATTTAAAATGTCTGTAAGTGACCTAAAATAAATCACACTTCCAAATTAGTAATATATATACCTATCTGACACCATTTAAAAAGATAGTTTTAAGCCAAAGCTATTTACAAAGATTAATAGTAATAACTATTTTTATTTTTCTTAAAAAAATTGATAAGGTAAGTGTGTTTTCTACCCGCTACTACAGGCGGAATGTCCTAATAGGCAGACTAATGAAACGTACAGCAACAACATGGTAAGTTTAAAGTTGCTCGAAGTCCGGCAGCGGAGGTGGCTCCTGAGGAAGTGGTTCGAAGTCTCCGAGAGTGTAGTGGGGTTCCTCATGTCGAGGAGTCGCGAGGGGACGGTCGTACGTGTCCTTTAATAACTCTGGCTCATGCTGGATAAACATAACATTTACGTTTAATAATAATAAATTTAGAAGTTTAATTTTAGAAGTTTCTATAAAGTTCTTAAAGAGTTGAGTACCGAGGAAGTTAACAACCTAAAAGTTACTTGTCATCCTACGGTAAAATTACATTGTGTCCATTATACATAATAATATACACAATGCTATAAAGTTTCAATGTCGTTTTTTACGGACCTTATTTTATACACATACCTGTTTCCCACACAAAGATAGGCAGAGGCAAATGACTTGCTAACTTTTCACCAGTAACTTTATTGGTACCACGTTATAGGTGGCGAACCTATTGCCGCTAACCAGGCACTTTTATATTTGCCAGAGCAGAGATCAGTAGGTGCACCTACTGATCAACGGACGATGATCAGTACACCCACGGTGAGGTTGATTTGTCCCTCTTAAGCGTCTTGATGAGACCGCTATTCACTTTTTTTTTCAAAGTAGGTTGGTAACCAATTTCAAAGAAATCTTTCATTATTAGAATGCTCTATTACATTTTGCCAAGTAACATTTTCAAGTTTATTATAAGAAAAAAATTACGTACAAACCTGGAACGAATCACTAGAATATTAGTCTTTTATAGTAAAGGAACAATATATTCATACATATAATAACCTCTGTAGCTCCGAAAGGGTAGGCAGAGGTGCGTGCACCTCTGCTTACTGCCTCGGTGGACTAGTCGATTTAATATATGACCTGCGAGAGACGTCTCTACCCAAGAGGTTCGATACCCGAGTCAAGTCATATATTTGTACTGTCTATAAATATTTGTGTTGCAGTTTGGGTGGTTTTCCATGTAGAGTAAGTATATATCTAATATTTATAATTTTATATAAATATGTTGTAGTTTTGTTGATCTCATGTAATAGGGGGCCAGCTTCTTGCCGTTAGGCCAGTATAGTACACACCTGGTCAGACTGCAGTACAGAAGGCGGGCCGAGGTCGTCGAGGGACAGCTGCGTGTTCAGTACCGAGGGAGGTGCGTAGTCCGATATAGCGGGGACACTCTCCACCGGCTGACAATCAAACACATATCTTAATATACAGGGTTACTGGTAATTCGATGTCTGTGCAGGAGGGTTTATGGGAGGGCAGATGCAGTTAATTGAACCCCCTAAAGGATGACCGAAAGTTAATGGTTTTGGACATATTACTTAAAAACTGTTTTTCAATAAACTACTATTTTTGGTGTTTGTGATCAAATAAAAAATTAAAAAATGGGAGGTACATCTTTTGGTTAGGGGGTATGCAATAAACACATATATAGATAAGCTGCAAGACATAACAAAACACGTTTAATGAGAATGTTAAGTCCATTAAAACATTTTAATTTAAGTGAAAATTAAAACAAAAATGTCTTATATTGTAAATCATTTCTTGAGATTGCAATAACGCTAAAGGAGGTTCTCAATTCGTCTGTATTTTTTGGAGTTTACTCCTTAAGAATCGATTTTCATATATAAGGCGCCCGGTATGAGAAAAATCCGAGGGTAAAACCTACTAACAAGTAACGAAAATCGTGTCACGTTTTTGGTGCGCAACTTTCTAATTTGTTATGGTTAGATACTCGTACTTAAGGAGTAAACTCCAGTCGTGCGTCGGAGCTGACACACACACTTTTTTATGCCTGTTACTTCATACCTTTCGACTGTGTGAACCGATTTTAAAATCATTTTTTTTTAATTGAAAGATTTCATCTTCCCGTGTCGTCCCATTCCGACAAGTATAAGTTCTCACCGTGTCAGGTGTGGCAGTATCGTCGCCAGGCGCGAGGCCCCCGGCGGCGGCGCCCGCGGTGTTGGCGCGCGCGTCGTGCTCGGAGCCGTACGCGCTCTTGTGCGAGCACATCAGCAGGTGCGTCAACATGTCCGTGCCTGAGAAGGTTATTAACAACTTTGACATGACATTACGCCTATTTCTTCGAAGGGAAACATCATGAAACAATAAAGAACATAAAAGAAACATATAGGTATTAGATTTAGAACATTAATTGAGACGTGTCCTTATGTATAACAAGATATAGTTGTGGAACATTTAATCAGTATACTCGTACAGCAAGAACCATAAATACATGACATTTAATTGATAGGTCTATAAATTACGAAATCGACTGTGTGAAATTCCGGAACACAACCATTTTTATTTTATTACCTTAGTTAAGTACCTATCGAAGTCGGGCGCCACTAGGAATTTCTTGTGTGCTTACCAGAGGCGCTCGGCAATGGACGTGGGAGCCGCCGAACCAACAGTAGTGTTGTACCCGCAGTATGTGGCACAGCATGACGCGGTAGCAGGAGCTCACGTACGAGCACTTCGAGCACAATGTTAGACGAGTGGTACATACCGATAGTAGTGTTGTACCCGCAGACGCAGTGCGTGCGGTAGGGCGCAGGTCATGGCGCGTCCTCGAGCGAGTGCGGCCCGGCGCAGTAGCCGCTGTGGCACAGCATGGCGCGGTAGCACGAGCTCACATACGAGCACTTCGAGTACAATGTTATACGAGTGGTACATACCGATAGTAGTGTTGTACCCGAAGTATGTGGCACAGCATGGCGCGGTAGCAGGAGCTCACGTACGAGCACTTCGAGCACAATGTTAGACGAGTGGTACATACCGATAGTAGTGTTGTACCCGCAGACGCAGTGCGTGCGGTAGGGCGCAGGTCATGGCGCGTCCTCGAGCGAGTGCGGCCCGGCGCAGTAGCCGCTGTGGCACAGCATGGCGCGGTAGCACGAGCTCACATACGAGCACTTCGAGTACAATGTTATACGAGTGGTACATACCGATAGTAGTGTTGTACCCGAAGTATGTGGCACAGCATGGCGCGGTAGCAGGAGCTCACGTACGAGCACTTCGAGCACAATGTTAGACGAGTGGTACATACCGATAGTAGTGTTGTACCCGCAGACGCAGTGCGTGCGGTAGGGCGCAGGTCATGGCGCGTCCTCGAGCGAGTGCGGCCCGGCGCAGTAGCCGCTGTGGCACAGCATGGCGCGGTAGCACGAGCTCACATACGAGCACTTCGAGTACAATGTTATACGAGTGGTACATACCGATAGTAGTGTTGTACCCGAAGTATGTGGCACAGCATGGCGCGGTAGCAGGAGCTCACGTACGAGCACTTCGAGCACAATGTTAGACGAGTGGTACATACCGATAGTAGTGTTGTACCCGCAGACGCAGTGCGTGCGGTAGGGCGCAGGTCATGGCGCGTCCTCGAGCGAGTGCGGCCCGGCGCAGTAGCCGCTGTGGCACAGCATGGCGCGGTAGCACGAGCTCACATACGAGCACTTCGAGTACAATGTTATACGAGTGGTACATACCGATAGTAGTGTTGTACCCGCAGACGCAGTGCGTGCGGTAGGGCGCAGGTCGTGGCGCGTCCTCGAGCGAGTGCGGCCCGGCGCAGTAGCCGCTGTGGCACAGCATGGCGCGGTAGCACGAGCTCACATACGAGCACTTCGAGTACAATGTTATACGAGTGGTACATACCGATAGTAGTGTTGTACCCGCAGACGCAGTGCGTGCGGTAGGGCGCAGGTCGTGGCGCGTCCTCGAGCGAGTGCGGCCCGGCGCAGTAGCCGCTGTGGCACAGCATGGCGCGGTAGCACGAGCTCACATACGAGCACTTCGAGTACAATGTTATACGAGTGGTACATACCGATAGTAGTGTTGTACCCGCAGACGCAGTGCGTGCGGTAGGGCGCAGGTCGTGGCGCGTCCTCGAGCGAGTGCGGCCCGGCGCAGTAGCCGCTGTGGCACAGCATGGCGCGGTAGCACGAGCTCACATACGAGCACTTCGAGTACAATGTTATACGAGTGGTACATACCGATAGTAGTGTTGTACCCGTAGACGCAGTGCGTGCGGTAGGGCGCAGGTCGTGGCGCGTCCTCGAGCGAGTGCGGCCCGGCGCAGTAGCCGCTGTGGCACAGCATGGCGCGGTAGCACGAGCTCACATACGAGCACTTCGAGTACAATGTTATACGAGTGGTACATACCGATAGTAGTGTTGTACCCGCAGACGCAGTGCGTACGGTAGGGCGCAGGTCGCGGCGCGTCCTCGAGCGAGTGCGGCCCGGCGCAGTAGCCGCTGTGGCACAGCATGGCGCGGTAGCACGAGCTCACATACGAGCACTTCGAGTACAATGTTATACGAGTGGTACATACCGATAGTAGTGTTGTACCCGCAGACGCAGTGCGTACGGTAGGGCGCAGGTCGCGGCGCGTCCTCGAGCGAGTGCGGCCCGGCGCAGTAGCCGCTGTGGCACAGCATGGCGCGGTAGCACGAGCTCACGTACGTGCACTTCGAGCACATTGCACGACCTCTGGACGATATCAATATCGTAATAATCATCGAACGGTTTTGTGGTGGGTTGAAAGAGAAAGGTGTGTCTGAGAAGTACGTAGAGTTGATCTGTACCTTAGATCAAAAATACTATGGATATTGGATTCAGTACAAATATAACGCGGAATCTTGGCACTCGAATACTTTATAGGTAACTAGCGACCCGCCCATGCTTCGCACGGGTGCAATGTAGACTATGTAGCATGTCAGTCTTAAAATTCAAACATCTCAATGCAAATATTTGTATGCTTTGCATTGGTTGAATGATTGTCTTTATCTGTGGTATTAGAATTGTGGAATTAGATTCGTCTTTGAATTTCAATGCCAAACAATGTTCAATCACTAATTCACTACTGACATGCTATCAATTGATACTATCGATCGTCCTTGTAAGGAATCGATGGATCGTAATTCATGGCAGAATTTTCTTTATTTACCCACGAATTAGTTCTGGCTCTCTGTAATCGATGCCTACCCCTATCCTGGCTGAGGCGAGACTCAAGCTCGGCAGATGATTCTCTGGCTCTCCGAACACTATGACTTTCCCGATCTTGGCTGCAGCGAGCCTCACGCTCAACTGAGGATTCTCTTACTCCTTCAGCTCTATATCTAGCCCGAAGCTGGCTGAGCCGAGCCTCACATTCCCTTGACGAATCTTCGTCTCTAGCTGAACGTGCTCTTTGGGCATTCCCTGTACTACGACCTATGTTTGAACGACTACGTCTTTCAGATATGACTATACCTATCCTATTCAGTTCTTTTTTGAACTTAAATACCTACATTACTTTAAACCGCTTTTTGGCTATAATTCCATTGTTTTATTCTAATTCCTATCCAACCAAGGTACCTACTATGAATTTCGAAAAAAATGTCGAATGAATTGAATAAATGAAAATGATTTTTTAATGAAAAAGCCGAAAATATTCATTTAAATTACATGCTGTAAAGGGCCATATTGATCTATATTAAGGGCCCAGATCGTGAAAATCACCGAAAAGAGTGTTACGATTTTTCATATTTAACCTATTTACATATGATTAATAACAACGATAATTTGTATATATTAAAATGAAAGACCAAAAATGATGTTAGTGCTAATTTTAACTCTTAAAACCCTGTAGTTGTTATATAATAAACGTCAACAAACGCACAAAATTGAGAAAAAATTCGAAAACCTGCCTTCGTATTTTTCAGATTTAACCCAATAAATCAACACAAATTGATAAAAAGAAACACTTTTTGAACACTGAAAAAGCCAATAAATATAACCATGTACTTTTTTTTGTACCTTTACAAACAAAGACTTCCCCTTTTAAAGCCCTTAAATCTAGATATGTTTTACGTAAATTCTCCATAGAAAAATGTATGCAAATTCAAACGCGTCCCGATAGAACGATCGTCGCAACTAATCGCCAGTGCGCCATAGAATTTCAAAGTGACTCCACGCGTGTCGGATGCTACAGCAAAATTACGTGTTGTGAATTTGTGTTTTTTGTGAAAAACTGTAAGTACAATATTTTTATAACTAATTTACTTTCAGTAAATAGAAAGTACCGATATAATGAAAGTCTGAAAGAAAACCATGATGGAACTAGATATAAATCGTAAGAAATACAAAATTATTTACTTTGTTGCGTAGGTCATTTTATGAACCTTGTAAAGTAGGTATCAATTCAGGCTTGAAACAATCAAAGCCCTGCCCACCTTATTTTCTCGAGATATGAACTGGCGGGGTATATAGTTCTCTGCACGACATACATAGATTTTTCAACATGATAAAGGCAATAGGTATCATAAACGTAATTGGTAATCGAGGGTCTCTTTTCGCAGGATAATTTGCTGAGTGCCATGCCAGCGAAAAGAAAATTTAGTACGCATTATAAAAACGTGAAAGCCAAAAGATCTCGGAATAAAATGTAAGTTCCTCCCTACTTATTTATTTACCTGCCTACTTGACTACGTCTTGTCCTAAATACCTAGAAAAAATTTACTAGATTTGTGTTAGTGTCAAGTAAAAATCCTAGTTTTATTACTTTTATTTGTGTGTATGCTTATCATGTCTTAGTAGTAATAATAATATAATCTATTTGCATTTTGAACAGGGTAGGTACATTACAAAGCAAATAGGTACAATGATTTAGATCGCCTGATTCAGACATATACCTACAACAGCATGTAAATATTGATTTGATATGTAATTAGATAGGTACACAATTAGGTATGTCAGTCTAAGAAGAAAAATTACAATGTCCAGTAGGTAATAATTACGTAATTTCAATATCTATATAAGTAATAAAGTCAATTTCTATAGGAACAATTTTCATAATAATAAATTTTATTACATAATATAGTATTAGTTTTCATATATTTATGTATTTCAAAGCAATGAGTTTGCTTACACTATTATTAGTTACAGTATTATTAGTTTTCATGTTCATCATGTCTAAATATGTGGAAGTGGAAGTAGGTATGTTTCCTATCAGAAATTGCACGGGCGCGCGCGCGCCGTGCCTGGCGTAGGGTTGTACAAAAATTACAAAATAAATAAAAAGTGGATATTGATGAATAATATTTCCAGTACTGAAAATGAAGAAAACCTTCAGGCCGAGACTCCGAGCAACACTGCTACGCGCTGTATAGAGGTAAGTTGTTATACGTAATTCTTGTAGACTTGTTACATAAATAAACAAACTAGCTAGTGATGGGCGAAGACAAAATCTCAGTACCTACAGTTTTTTTTTGCAATATTTATTATTTTCATTGTGAGACAAACACATACTTCTCAATTACTTTCTCAAAAGAAAATTCACGTTCAAATCTCGTATTTTACCAAAATCAAGAATTTTTTTTGTAAAATATTATCTTTTACGCGACTGGTGTACGTATGTATGTATGTATACTAAGTAATATATCTTTGTGGCACGATAAGTTCAAAATTATTGAACCGATTTTAATGTTTTTAGTATCATTAGAATTGTCTTCTAAGCCCCAGTGACATAGAATAAGTGACGCCATAAAAAACCAATACGTATAGCGTAAAGGAAATTTATAATTTCTGTTCATCACGAACATAATATTGTATGAATTCTTTTGCACTTTTATATTTGTCTTCGTCAGTTATGAATATAAATAAATAAATAATAAAAATGTTAAAACCCGACAGATTAAAAAATGAAAATGTGTAATAAAAATAAATAACAACACCATTGTAATATAGCGTATTTAGCAGTCGGGGCCTATTTCTAAAGAAATATTTAGCTAGTCAGGAATATCTTCGAGCCTGTGAGGATTTCAATGGGTCTCAACTGTTGAATTCGATTTATTACAATAGTGTTCTTATTTATTTTTATGTAACATAATTCAAGACCGTAGACTTGTTTTCTTTTTACCTTTTGAGTTTTTATGCATATAGTCGGATTTATTAAATTTATGACGTGATAACGTCTTATAAATCGATGAACAACCGGCAACACGCACAAAAAAGTGTCACATTATGTCACGCTAGGGTCAAGCGAGAGCGCAGTACAAGCGATGGAGAATAATATTATGACGTTATCCGATAAAATTATCGTCCTAAACCGACTTTACAAGCAACCAGTTTTTTATTATGTTTATTTATTCACTTTCATAATTGACGAAGACTGATAAAAACGTTTAAGATTTTGATCTGGTGTTCTGTGTTTCAAAGATGTATTCTAAGGGAGTTCTTAGCTATGTTTGAAGAAATTTGGCCCATACCTTTTGAATTATTTTTTATAATAAAAATCAAGCCATTATCTTTCTTTACAGGAACTAGTTATTGACAACCGTCAAGAGGGAAAGGTGGATGAAGTGGAAGTTGGGCGTAGAGTAGTGGATATTTCTTTTTTTTTTAAAGCTCTTCAGGCCATAGGGGACCACGGTCCAATGGATTGTAAGTTAAGTTACCTCAGTATAATAGGTGAAGTAAAAGTTGGTCTGGACTCAAAACTCATCATAAAATGTAGTATGTGTAATATGAAATTTACTGTGTGTTTGGTTGAAAAGAAAGAAGATAGCATGGAAGTGAATCATCAAATTGTGTCTGGTATCATATCATCTGGTGGGAGCTACTCTCAGTTAAAAACATTAAGTGCCGCAGTAGCCCTACCAATCATGTCACCTTCATTGTACAATGAAATTAATAATACGGTTTGCGATTGGTGGGAAAAGACAGCAGCACATTCCATGGCAGAAGCTGTCAAGGAAGAAGCGGAGTACGCAGTGTCTATAGGTAGTGTTGATAAAAATGGTACACCATTAATATCTGTTGCTGTTGACGGTTGTTGGAGCAAGAGATCTTATGGTAAGAATTTTTCCGCCTTATCCGGCGCAGCTGCGATAATTGGCATTAAAACTAATAAAGTATTGTTTTTTGGAGTTAAAAATAAATACTGCGTAGTCTGTGCACGAGCCGCAAAGAACAACAGTCAGCCCCCGGAACACCATTGTTTCAAGAATTATTCAGGATCATCTACCGGGATGGAATCGACCATAATAGTTGAGGGGTTTAAACGTTCCTTTGTTGATCACGGTGTAATTTATAATAAATTTGTAGCAGACGGCGATTCCAGTACTTATAAAAAAATATTAGATTCGCGTCCGTACGATAATTTAATAGTAGAGAAAATTGAATGCAAAAATCATCTTTTACGAAACTACTGCAATAGCTTGGAGAAATTGTCGAAAGACACTAAGTATCCTTGCGAGTTGCGGAAATTCCTAAAAGAAAGGTATTTGCGTTTAAGAACGGGTGTAAAATGCGCGATTAAATATTGGGGGGATCAAAATCAGTCACTCGAAGAAAAAATAAAAAATCTTAGTGAAGATATTCTAAATGGTCCACAACACGTATTTGGTAATCACCAACATTGCAAGGAGTATTTTTGTAGACCTGACACTCGTCGAATAGAACCTGTTGGGTTACTTCCAGCAATTGTTGGATGCGGATTAATGGACGCGGTAGAAATTTTAAGTAAAAGACTGTCATATCATTCTAGAAGTTTAATTCATAATTGCACAAGTAATATAGTTGAAAGTTTTAACGGAGTAATTGCCAAATTAGTTGGGGGTAAGCGTGTAAATTATTCTTCCCGTGGTTCTTATGCGGGCCGATGCGCAGCTGCTGTTGTGTCTTTTAATACGGGATCGATTCATAGTAAAACTCATGAAGTCATATTTAAATCTAGTCCTAATCCTTTGATCGCGAAAGTGGAAAATAGTAATCGTAGAAACCGTTTAATTGCTAAACCTAAATTAAGATTGAAAAAAAGCCACAGCGCTGTATCGAAAGACGCTCACTATGGACCAAACTGCGAAAAACCTGATCTGAGTCCAGAATTATATGAGAAAGCCAAGTCATCTTTTTTAGTTGATTTAAAGTTGTCTTGTGCTGAAAGAGAGGAGCTTGAAAGGTCGACCCATTTGCAAAGAAGTAGTGCTGAGTGGATGAGTACAAGGAGAAAATTACTAACCTCATCATCGTTCGGGGAAGTTTGTAAAAAACGAGAGAGCACAAGTTGTGCTGCTCTTGTTTGTAAAATCGTTTATGGTAGTAATATCTCCAGTTTGCCTGCTGTACGGTACGGTATCGAAAACGAAGAAACTGCAATTAGACAGTTAGAAATTCAAGAGAATATTAGTATACAAGGTTGCGGTTTGTTCGTCGACGATCAATATGAATTTCTTGGTACTACACCAGATGGCATTTATGCAAACGGTTTAATTGAAATTAAGTGCCCACATTCTTTAGCTGGCATGACTCTTGATGAAGCAATGGCCAAACATACCTTTTGGGTTAAGGACAAGGCTTCCAAGGGTTATGTCATAAATAAAAATCATTACTGGTATTTCCAAATTCAGGGACAGCTACATATAACTAAAAGAAACGTTTGCATGCTTGGCATCTGGTTTGGTGCTACTGTACCTATGAAAGTTTATATTATAGAAAAGGACGACAAATTTTGGAAGGAGAAAATGGAGATGAAATTAGTTAGATTTTATTACGATTGCCTCCTTCCAGAATTAGTTGATCCTCGGCAGTCACGAAGCATGCCTATTCGTGACCCGCCCAATGTCATAGAGGCTATGAAAGAGAGGAAAGAAAGAGCTTTACGTGTTTTGAAAGAGAAGAACGTCTAATGATTTTGAAAGAGACTGAGGTAACTTAACTACCCAGCCGGTCGATTCACGTAAACACGCCAGTTCAAAAGTCGTTTTAACTTAGAAACTTAGAAATCGCCTTTTGGTTTTCTGTTTTTAACGCACTTACTTATCTAGTCTTGGATTGTCATAAATCTTCCAATAGCTCAATTTCTATACAATTCCTATACGATTTTGAAGAGTTACCTGGTGTAAACCCAAGGTCCGATCCTAATGAAATTAAAATGTGACCACACGGGATCACCAGCTTTCAAATAAAAAAAAAAATCATCAAAATCGGTTCAAAAAATACAGCGAATTGAGAATCTTCTTCTTTTTTTAAGTCGGTTAAAAAGTGTGCGAAGTGACATTTTTAAGTCACTACGCTACGGTTTTTATTACGTGAATCGGGCAGCTGGTAACATTTTCATTCTGATAGGTTTTGCAATAGCAATTGATTTTATCATCAAATTAGTAGAAATCAGAATTTGATCAGTAATCATTAAAATGAAAAAAACATTAGAAACTCTTAAACTCATATTTTGTTATTGTTTACTTTCGTTTAATTAAGTATATGAATAATTTATAAATTTCATGTTTGTTTATAACTAATTTTTGTACAACCCTAGCACGCTTTTTAGGTGGCGACTCATATTTTGTTTACTTTTAATTATATGAACCATTTTTATACTTGTGTTTCATTTATTGACAATTTTTTGTACAACCCTAGAAGATTTTTTAGATTGCGAGGTGATCGTAAGCAAAAAGTATTTGAGTTTACGCAATAGGCACATTTCCTTGCGTAGATATAAACACTAGCGAGGAAAGGCGTGATGTTATTTCGACCGTACTTCCTACTGAATTTGCAATTATTTTATTGAATGAAAATTTTACGAAATAAGAATAAACTTTGGTAGTAAAATTACAAATAAATACATAGGTACTCGTAGTTGGAATTTTAGGTAAGTAGAATACAAAAAGGTCAGTCCGGACCTGCTCTTGATTGTTTATTATAAATAGAAAATCATAAAAATTGTGTCTCAAACTACTCTTATTTATTTATCTAGTAATTAGGATCATTTTATAACGAAAACTACTCTTGGAATATTTTACAAATAGGCAGTCGTTTATTTCCAATAATTCAACATTTTTGTTATGCTGTAAATATTCAACTTCAATAACAATAACTCAACGTGGAACGTTTGTCGCAAAACATTTTCAAAATCGCGCTCTCTGGGTCATTCACCCGCCCGTCGGATGATTCGGGCAACAATAGCGCTGCTGTCGCTCAAAATCGACTTTATCCGTGCGCGGTCTAGGCCTTAAAAGCATGATGTATTTAAGGTACATACTTAATTGGATAAGGATTTATGCTGTATTGCTTAAAATCTCTGTGTGTTCACTGCCGTCATTGGCCACAGACCTGCTGCGTCGTCGCGCTCGTATTTTTTTTCCATCACGAGATATCTCTTAAGTCAATCGTCCAAATTATATGGTTTGAATGGCAAATTTGGTCTACATTAAATGCACAACGTATGTAAAGTATTCAATTAGATAAGGAATAATACTGCATTGGTAAAAATAGCTTAGGAAATGACACATTATTTTTTTGTCATTTATAAAAGATAAAAATGGTTACTGTGAGTTATCCTTAAGAGATAGACATATGCTATCGAGGACTTTTTTGTAGACCTTTCTATGGTGTACAATACTGTAGTAAATTATTTTGATCTGTCTCGTAGGGTTTCGTCAGCGTTTGCAATGAAAGCGCAAAAAATGTGTTTATTTACGACATTACATTAGAAACCTCTAAAATATTCGGTATTACTGTAGTATGTTATACATGTATTCATTAAAACCTTTCTGTTGAATCACTCTATCTATTAAAAAATCCGCATCTAAATCCGTTGCGTAGTTTTAAAGATCTAAGCACACACAGGGACAGACAGACAGGAAAAGCGAATTTGTTTTATACTATGCATAGATATAAAAGATAAAAATGGTTACTGTGAGTTATCCTTAAGAGATAGACATGCTATCGCGGACTTTTTTGTAGACCTTTCTATGGTGTACAATACTGTTGTACATTATTTTGATCTGTCTTGTAGGGTTGCGTCAGCGTTTGCAATGAAAGCGCAAAAAATGTGTTTATTTACGACATTACATTAGAAACCTCTAAAATAATCGGTATTACTCTAGTATGTTATACATGTATTATACATTAAATCCTTTCTGTTTAATCACTCTATCTATTAAAAAAACCGCATCAAAATCCGTTGCGTAGTTTTAAAGATCTAAGCATACATAGGGACAGACAGACAGGAAAAGCGACTTTGTTTTATACTATGTATAGATTACATGCTGTAAAGGGCCATATTGATCTATATTAAAAGCAAAATGTATTTAAGGTACTTAATTGGATAAGGATTTATGCTGTATTGCTTAAAATATCTGTGTGTTCACTGCCGTCATTGGCCACAACCCGGCTGCGTCGCCGCGCTCTTATTTTTTTTCCATCACGAGATATCTCAAGTCAATCGTCCAAATTATATGGTTTGAATGGCAATTTTGGTCTACATTAAATGCACAACGTATGTAAAGTACTCAATTAGATAAGGAATAATACTGCATTGGTAAAAATAGCTTGGCAAATGACACATTATTTTTTTGTCATTTATAAAAGATAAAAAATGGTTACTGTGAGTTATCCTTAAGAGATAGACATATGCTATCGCGGACTTTTTTGTAGACCTTTCTATGGTGTACAATACTGTAGTACATTATTTTGATCTGTCTCGTAGGGTTTCGTCAGCGTTTTCAATGAAAGCGCAAAAAAATATGTTTATTTACGACATTACATTAGAAACCTCTAAAATAATCGGTATTACTCTAGTATATATAGTGTATATAGGTAACGCTTGTTTCTATCCAATATTTTATTACTCTAGTATGTTATACATGTATTATACATTAAAACCTTTCTGTTGAATCACTCTATCTATTAAAAAAAACCGCATCAAAATCCGATGCGTAATTATAAAGATCTAAGCATACATAGGGACAGACAGACAGGAAAAGCGACTTTGTTTTATACTATGTATAGATTATTACAAATATCCAGGATGATGGGGAAATCGATCGTACAGTGAAGCACAGAATTGACGCAGGTTGGATGAAATGGCGGCAGGTCAAAGCCACTATATGCGACCCCCAATTTCCTCCGAAACTTAAGGGGAAAATTTACAAGACTGTCGTCAGACCTGCCGTCCTGTATGGACTTTCATGTTTGGCCGTAAAAGCGACGGATGAAAGACAATTGCATGCAGCGGAAATGCGAATGTTAAGATGGATGTGTGGTGTGACAAGAATGGATAGGGTAAGGAACGAGTATATTAGAGGAAGTTTGAAAGTTGCACCAGTGAATGAAAAATTGAGAAGCGAGCGGCTGTCATGGTATGGACATGTTATGAGAAGAGAGGAAAGCAATGTCGTTAGAAAGGTGCAAAGTATGACTGTAGAGGCTTTAAGAAGTAGAGGTAGGCCAAAGAAAAGATGGATGGAATGTGTGAAAGAGGATATGACAAGGAGAGGAGTGAATGAAGAGATGACTTCTGACAGAGGTGTGTGGAGGAGAAAGACTTGTTGCGCCGACCCCAAATAATTGGGATAAGGGCAGGTAGATGATGACCATCTATAAAATAAACAAGATTGTACATTGATGGTTGACATAGAAATAATTCGTAATAATTATACAAAAGCATCAATGTACAGCGCTGTTGTCGCATCCCTCGAGAGTCAGCAAGTGGAATAGGAACTGAGTACGGATTCCATGCGTTATAAAAAGGTTTTAAAAGGATGTGGAGCCGACATTGCATATAAAACTTTTTTTTAATTAAATACGATGAGAAAGATAAACTTAAATTCACATTGTTTTATTCACGTATAAATAAACGTATAAAATAAACTATATAGATAAAAGATTACAAAAACGCTAGTACGAAATAAAATCAACAATTCTATTTTCACACACAACCTGTAACCTAAAACAAACAATCAATCAAATAAATGTATGGGTACACATACGCACCTACGATACTTATGAAATATTTGAAAATACTAGGTGGTATTATGAAGTCTATTTAATTTGGTCACTCATTTGGTATTAAGAATACAAAGTATTTAAGCATTATCAATATAATATCTCCTTTACCTGTAAAATATTTGGCACAGCTGTTATTTATTATTTATTTAATACTTTTTTTTTATATATGTATTTGGTTCGCCAAATTGACGCCGCCCACCTGGTGGTAAGTCGTGACGAACGTCTAGCGATTGTGGGCCACTCTCACAGCACACAATACTATAGAGAGTGGCCCTCAACTTGACGACCTACTGATGTGCCTCTTCACGCTCCGCTTAAAGAACCCAGGATTATATGTGGGAGGAAACACGTGCACAGGCAGGGCGTTCCAGGCCACTATCGTTCGGCAGAGAAACAAACGTTTAAAACGCTCGGTTCTCGCGAACATGCTATCCACTGTGTGGGAGTGGCATCTCTGCCGGCACGCGTTGTTCGGGATCAGATGGAATTGCTCTTCAGAACACTCGCCGTGGTAAATACGGTAGAATGCGGCCAAGGAAGCTATTGTTCGGCGCTGAGCTAGCGGCTCT